>PVKM010042606.1:0-12794 GCA_004027735.1 Carollia perspicillata
CATTCTAAATGAAAGCTTTGCTGGGTAGAGTCATCTTGGATGTAGATCCTTGCCTTTCATGACTGTGAATACTTCTTTCCAGCCCCTTTTTGCCTGCAAGGTCTCTTTTGAGAAATCAGCTTATAGTCTTATGGGAACCCCTTTGTAGGTAATTGTCTCCTTTTCTCTTGCTGCTTTTAAGATTCTCTCCTTCTTTTTCATCTTGGGTAATATAATTATGATGTGCTTCTTTGGGTCCCACTTTTTGGGGACTCTCTGAGCTTCTCAGACTTCCTGGAAGTCTATTTCCTTCACCAGACTGGGGAAGTTTTCCTTCATTATTTGTTCAAATAAGTTTTCATTTCTTGCTCTTCTTCTTCTCTTCTGGCAGGATTTCTTAAACTCTGATTCAAATGTTGGAACATTTAAAGTTGTCCCAGAAGTTCCTGAGCCTCTCCTCATTTTTTCGAATTCTTGTTTCTTCTTTTTGTTCTGGTTGAATGTGTATTTCTTCTTTCTGCTCCAAACCATTGATTTGAGTTACAGTTTCCTTCCCATCACTATTGGTTCCCTGTACATTTTTCGTTATTTCACTTTTCATAGCCTTCATGTTTTCCTCTATTTTGCAACCATACTCAACCATTTCTGTGAGCATCCTGATTACCAGTGTTTTGAACTTTGCATCTGATAAGTTGTCTATCTCTTCATCGCTGCGTTCCTTTTCTAGAGTTTTGATCTGTTCTTTCATTTGGGCTATATTTCTTTGTCTTGGCACAGCTGTCATGTTGTAAGGGGCAGAGCCTTAGGTATTCACCAGGGTGGGGCAACCCACATGGATGCATTGTGGTACTATCTGGGGGTGGGGTCAGAGCAGGAACAATGCCTCTTGCTGGACTTGGTGCCAGCTTTCAGTCACTTCCCCCACTACTCAGAAGCAAATTGGACCCTTCTGGTTCTGATTCCTGGGTGGGTGGGTTTGTATACATTCTAGGACCTATGGGTCTCTCCAGTGAATTCTCCTGTGAGGTTGGGAGTTTCCCCCGCTGCCACAACCCCCACAGGTTTTTTCAGTCAGAGGTTTTGAGGTTTTCTTTTCCCACACTAGAACTCTGAGTTGCATGGTCTGCCTCACACTCCAGTTGTTTCTGCTGGTTTATCTGCACACAAATGTGGGACCACCAGCCTTCACCTCACCTGCCTTGTCCTCTAGCACCACCTTGCCTTGAATCCTTTCCACCCCAGCTGCCCGTCCCTGCCCCTCCTATCAGTCTGGATGAATGTTTCTTCTTTAAGTCCGATTGTCAGACTTTCATATAGTTCTATTTTCTGGCAGTTCTGATTGTTTTTTGTTTTTAAATTTGTTTTCCTTCTTTCAGTTGTGCAAGCAGGCACAGTGTAGCTGCCTACACCTCCATCTTGGGTGAAAGTCTGTGGCACTGATATTTTTGATGATTCTAGGTCAGTTGTTATGCAGAATGTCTCCCAATATGGATTTGCCCAGTTGTTTTCTCATCATTAGATTTGGTGAGACACTTAGGGCCAGAGTCCAGCCTTGGTGATATTAAGTAGGCATTGGTAAATAGTGTCATTATCATTGGGCTTTATACTCAGAACCACTTAAGCGAAGAAATCAACATCTAATAACTGACACTGGTATATAAAGAGGACAAAACTGATACAGAATCTTTGTCCACCACCATCTTTAGTCCTAACAAATAAACAGAAATGCTGGTTAATGCTTAACAACAAAAACCAAAAACTATTTGTTAATACTGCCATGTTTCAAACCAAGAAAGGCAGACCTCAAGCTACTTAAAAGTTCGAGCTATAAGCTGTTGCTATGGGTGAAAAAAATCACATTAAAAAAAAAACTAGGACCTTTGTCTTAGGAGACAATTCTCTAAGGCATTTCTGTATATGAAAATTTTTGTCCTAAACTATCGGATGACTTGTACAGCAGATAGCCCTGGAAACAAGAGATATTGTCTCCCCATGGGTTGAGAGAAGAATTGTTTCCTGATAAAGATAATAATGATAATGTTGTCCTCAGGGGTAAGAGTTGGACACATTTACCAGCAGCCTCCTTAAAAGATTGAGGATTTCTTAAACTCTGAGTTAATAAGTTGAGACACAGACCCACCATATGCAGAGCATCTACCTGAGCCTTGGGGGTAAAAAGCATTGATTATATATGAAGCTAATGCTGCTTGCAGTGCCTAAATCCATGTGGATTTGTCTCCTTAGTGGTTGCATATATGGAAGTGTGGCAAGCTGACCTAGCAGGTAGAATAGTCACTGCTAACTTAGGGAGTCCTTGACTGCTTGACACTATGCAACCCACCAATAAGCACAAACAGGGTTCAAATTCACAATATTCACATATGGTGGAAACCTCAACCTGAGAAATTAACATTGAAATGCAGATGAAGCCAGTAAAATCTTTTAGGTCCTACAACGGGCAAACTTGAAACTGATCTATATGGGTTTCCATAACCCACAGCATGCAGAATTTCCATGGAAAAGAACCTTGCAAAATATCATTTCACAATTTACAAGGTTAATAACCACAGAAGAAAATGTACCACTGTGACAGTGAGGGACTATATATAGCAACTACAAATGGTAGAGAAAATAGAACAAACTAAAGGAGATTTTAAATAACTGTTTAAAATAGTCAAATAGGTAAAACAAGGAAAAGACATCGTAAGGTGAGCATAATGGACAGTAATACTAATACTAGGACTTCAGGTCAAGATGCAGAGTGGGTAAATACTGTACTCACCTCCTCGCACATCAAAATTATAAATTAACTATAGAGCAACCATCATTGAGAACCACCTGAACACTAGCTTAACAGAATTCCTGTAAATAAGAACATAAAGAAGACACCACTACAAGACTGGTAGGAGGGGCGAAGACATGGAATGGGCAAGTTCCACACCCTTCATGTGGCAATCAAGAGTCAGGAGGGAACCCTGGCTGATGTGGCTCAGTGGATTGAATGCTGGCCTGTGAACCAAAGGGTCACCAGTTCACTTCCCAGTCAGGCCACATGCCTGGGTTGCAGACCAGGTCTCCAGTAGAGGATGCATGAGTGGCAACCACACATTGATATCTATCTCCCTCTCTTTCTCCTTCTGTTCCATTCACTCTAAAAATAAAATAAATAAAATCTTTTAAAAAAAGTATCAGGAGGGATATCTCAGCTGTGGAGGTACTCCCCAGAGGAGCAAGGGCTCCCAGCCCCACACCAGGCTTCCCAGCCCAGAGCAAGAGTGCTGTGAAACCCAGTGGTGATTGTGATCCAGAGAGACAAAGTCTGTTAGTGACTAAGGCACTGCTCTTAAATGGACTGCACGTAGACTCACTTGTTCACAAACTCACTCCTTGTAAGCTCCAGGGCAGGAGCTGCAGCTTGAAAAAAGCCAGGGGCATGTGGGGAGGAACTGAATTGGCTAACTTCCTGGTAGAGGTTGGGGCAACTCTCTCCAAAGACAGAAGTGCTGGTAGGTGCCATGGTTCCTTTGTGAATTCCCCTCCCACCCAGCAGATTCGCAGAGGAGGGCACAAAATCTGAGATCTCCATTAACTTTAATTACACCATTTTCCACGTCCTGGCAGTTTCCTGAGACTCTGCCACACCCAACGTGTTCACTTGGCCAGAGCTTCTTCCAGCTACTCTTCCACAGGAGTAGCCTGCTTTGGCTTATGCTGCAGAATTTCCCAATATCTCTCAAAGGTCCACGTACCCCAAACAAGCAGTGGCTACAGTGGTATGCTTTGTTGCTCTTGCTAAGTGATCCCAAGCCCAGCACAAGTGGCAAGTGGCCTCAACTTGCATTGTAACTGCCAGTAGGTGTCTCCAAGCCTGACAATAAGCAGTAGTCAATCTTGTCCCAGAACATAGCTTCAATTAAGCAACCACAAGGCTGGCACAAGTAACCGCCGGCTTCAGATTGCAGTGTAATCAGTATCTCACAGGCACCTCCACGCCCAGCAAAAGCAGCAACCATGTTCACATTGCTTTGCAGCTCCCACCAGGTGACTCCACGCTGGGTACAAGCAGCACCTTATGTTGGCCTGCACCAGCACTCTACCCAACTAGCTCCAGAACCAGCACATCCAGGGCCACCTTCAGACCACACCAGAGAACAACCCAAGCAGTTCCACAAACAACACCCAAGGGACACACTCAGCTGGCACCAGACACATGCTAAAATGGCTCCTGCTGTGTGGGCTCAGCCCCTGTAGAACAGCTCATCCACTCTAGCCATGGCCAGACCTCATAGCCAGTCAACCTGGGAGTCAGTCCCCACCCACTGACATGCCAACAATAATCAACACACCCACTGATGTGTAGTTGATCTGCCAACTACAACAGGAGGGCACACACATTCCATACAAGGGGATACTCCTGGAGAACTCAACTCAGGTAGATGGGGAGAATGTGCCACTGGGTGTCACAGGACATCTTCTGTACAAGTCTTCTTTGTCAAGACTGGCAGACATAGCAGATCTACCTAAAGCCTAGACGTAAACATATGGAAGTAACCAAAATGAAGAAACAAAGGAACATGTTCTAAATGAAAAAACAGGACAAAACTGTAGAAAAGAACTAAATAAAATAAAGACAAACAATCTACCTGATTCAGAGTGCAAAATGTTGGTTATAAGGATGCTCACTGAACTTGGGAGAAACAGTAATGAACTCAGGGAGAACTTAAAGAGCTAGAAAACATAAGAATAGATGAAAAACATAAAAAAGAACCAGTCAGAACTGCAGAATAGAATAAACAAAATGAAGAATACACTGAGGGAAAGACCAGCTGATAAAAGCAGAGGATAGAATAAGGAACCTCTCAGGCAAGTTAGAATAAAACACAATTAGAATAGCAAAAAAAAAAAAAAAAGAACAAAAAAATGAGGGTAATTAATGAGACCTCTATGAACACATCAAGCATACCAATGTGAGCATCACAGGGATACCAGAAGGGAGACAGAGAGAGCAAGAGACTGGGAACCTATTTGAAGGAATAATGACAAAAAAACTTCCCTAAACTGACCCAGGAAATAGACATACAAGTACAGGAAGCATAGAGAGTCCCAAATAAGATGAATGCAAAGAGGTCTACACCAAGACACACCATAAAATGCCAAAAGTTGAAGACAAAGAGAGAATCTTAAAAGTAGCAAGTGAAGAGCAGTTAGTTATATCCAAAGAGGCTCCTATAAGACTTAGCTGATTTCTCAACAGAAACTTTGCAGGCCAGAAGGGATTGGCACAAAACATTCAAACTGATGGAAAATAAGAACCTAAAGCCAAGATTACTTTGCCCAGCAAAGCTCTCATTTAGAATTGAAGGACAGATAGAGTTACCCAGACAAGAGAAAGATAAAGAAGTTCACCACCACCAAACCAGTTTTATGAGAAATATTAGAGGGATTCCTTTAAGTAAAAAAGAACCTATCAAAAAGATAAATGAAATATAAGAATGAAAGAAATCTCCCTGACAAGGGCAAACACATAAAAAGTGCAGATGATAAAGTAATAATAAAACTAATACAAAGGGTTTTTTTAAAGTAGGAAGAAAACGTGAAATTACAACAATAAATTAAGGAATACACACAAACACAAAAGAAGTAAAAAATAATCACAAAAATGTAAATGTGGGGATGGGGTGCATAAAAATTGTAGTGAATTTAGACTGTGTTCAAACTTAAGCAGCCATTGATGTAAAATAGGCCTCTGTAACCATAGCTTGGTATACACAAAGCACATGGTAAACACACAAAAAACCCTAAACAATTAAGCCATGAGTGATATAAAAGAAATAAAGAGGTCAGAAAACTACATAATACTAAAGAAAGAAATTAAGGAAGACATGAGTAAATGGAAGCATATACCGTGTTCATGGATTGGAAAATTAACATCATCAGAATGTCCATATTACCCAAAACAATCTATAGATTCAATGCAATCCCCATCAAAATATCAATGACATACTTCACAGATATAGAACAAGCATTTCAAAAATGTATATGGAACCATAAACAACCCCAAATAGCTGCAGCAATTTTGAGAAAGAACAAAGTAGGAGGGATCACAATACCTGATATCAAACTGTATTACAAGGCCTCTGTAATCAAAACAGTCTCATACTGGTATAAGAACAGATACATAGATCAATGGAACAGAATAGATATCCCAAAAATAAATATAAGTCTCTAAGGTCCATTAATACTCAACAAAGAGGGCAGAAGCATAAATGGAGTAAAAATAGCCTCTTCAACTAATAGTGTTGGGATAGCTGGACAGTTATATGCGAAACCATGAAACTTGACCACCAACTTACACCATACACAAAAATAAACTCAAGCTGAGTAAAAGACTTAAACATAAGTTGTGACATCATAAAAGTCCTACAGGAGAACATAGGCAGGGAAATCTCAGATATTCCATGCAGCGATATTTTTGCCAATATGTCCCCTAGAGCAAGGGACATAGAGGAAAAAATAACAAATGTGACTTCATTAAATTAAAAAGCTTCTTCATGGCTAAAGAAAATATTCGCAAAATGAAAAGAGAACCAACCATATAGGAAAATATATTTGCAAACGATCTCTCGGACGAGGGTTTGACCTCCAAACTATATAAAGGACTCACATGACTCTACTCCAGGAAGACAAACAACACCGGGCAAAGAACTTGAATAGACACTTCTCCAAGAAGGACATACACAGGGCCCAGAGACATGTGAAAGGATGCTCAGAATCACTAGCCATCAGAGAGATGCAAATTCAAACCACAATGAGATATTACTTTACACTGGTCAGGATGGCCATCATAAACAAATCAACAAACAAGTGCTGGTGAGGCTGTGGAGAAAAGGGCACCTAGTGCACTATTGGTGGGAATGCAGACTGGTACAGCCACTGTGGAAAACGGTATGGAATTTCATCAAAAAACTAAAGAGGGAACTGCCTTTTGACTTGGCAATTCCTCTGCTGGGATAATACCCTAAGAATCCTGAAACACCAATTCAGAACGATCTATACACCCCAATATTCATAGCAGCTTTATTTATAATAGCCAAGTGCTGGAAATAGCCTAAGTGCCCATCAATAGATGAGTGAGTCAAAAAATGGTGGTACATTTACACAATGGAATACTATGCAGCAGAAGGAAAGAAGGAACTTCTACCCTTCATGACAGCATGGATGGGACTGGAGAGTATTATGCTGAGTGAAATAAGACCAGCAGTGAAAGACAAATACCACATAAGCCTACCTATTAGTGGAACCTAATCAACAAAACAAACGAGCAATCAAAATAGAACCAGAAACATGGAAATAAAGAACAAACTGACAGTAACCAGAGGGGTAGGGGGAGGGGGTTATGGGGGAAAATAGGGAAAGGGTTGTCAGGGAACATGTATAAAGGACACATGGACAAGGACGATGCGGGGGGATGATTAAATATGGGAGATGAGGGGTGGGCAGGGCAGGGGAGAGTAATGGAGAAAAATGGGGACAACCGTAATTGAACAACAATAAAAAAAAGAATTCATGAGTCTACATTTTTTATAAACAAATAGGAAAACCAAAAAATTTTCCTTACCATAGAACAGCGACCAATAAAGGTAGAAAGAATGATGGAATGAAAACAAATCACCATTTGGTACTCATCTTAATAATTGATTAAGACAAGAATCATCAATGGATACTAAAATTATTGAGTGAAAGTTTGAAGAGTAATAAGATACTTACATAGTCTCCATTATCCCCTTATAAGATACTTATTAATTATGGAAGGAATTATAGTAAGTGGGCAATGAAGAACTCTGGCAGATCCCACCTTAACCAAGTGACCAATAGACATCACACGGGACCAATAGATACCACATACCTACTATAGGATGTACTGAAGAGCAAGGCTGGGGCCAGGGTGAAGCAAGGTAGGCACCTAGAGTTAATCGTCATGTATTTTTATGAAGCTGAGAATGAACATCACCTTACACTTTGTGCACGAGATACCTCCTTCATCTAACCCTAGTTGTGGCCCTGATGAAAAGAGCACACCATTACTTTTGTGCTATTCTGGCCAAAATACATAACTAAATCTAATCATGAGAAAACATCAGACAAACACAAAATGAAGGCCATTCTGCAAAACAACTGGCTTCTGCTCCTCAAAATGTCAGTGTCACCAAAGACAAAGATTGAGTAATGATCCCAAATAAAAGGAGACTAAACAGCCATGACAACTGAATGTAACACACAATCAGAGATTTTCTTTTTCTGTAAGTGGTGCTATTGTGACGATTGTTAAAATTTGGGTAAGATTCTCTAGATTAGGTAATAGTATGGTATGAGGGTTATGTAAGAGGGGATATTTGGTGTTGGGAAATTCTGATTCAAGTGGGCGTTGTGCCTGCAACTTACTTTCAAATAGCTCAGAAACAAAATGCCATGGGCAAAAAAATTTTTGTGTCAGGTGTCCTGAGAACCATCACTACATCTAAGCAAAAATGGGGAAAGAAAATACTCATATCAACATTGTCATCATCGGATATGTAGGTTCCGGCCAATCTACCGCAGCTGACCATCTGACATGTGAATGTAGAGGGATCGGCAAAAGAACCATCCACAAAATTGAGAAGGAGATTGCTGAGATATGGGGGAAGGGCTCTTTCAAGTATGCCTGGGTCTTGGGTACACTGAAAGCTGAATGTGAGTGTCGTATCACCATTATTGTGAGACCAGCGAGTATTATGTGACCCTCATTGATGCCCTAGGACATAGAGACTTTAGCAAAAACAGGCACATCTCAGGCTGACTATGCTGTCCTCACTGTTGATTCTGGTGTTGGCAAATTTGAATCAGTGTCTCCAAGAAAGGGCAGACTCGTGAGCTTGCCCTCTGGGCTGATACACTGGGTGTGCAACAACTGATTGTTGGTATTAAAATGATTTCACTGAGCTGCCCTACACCCAGTAGAGATGTGAGGAAATTGTTAAAGAAGTCAACACCTACATTAAGAAAATTGGCTACAACCCTGATGCTAACATGCCTTGGTTCAAGGGATGGAAAGTCACCTGTAAATATGGCAGTGCCAGGACTACTTGAAGCTCTGGATTGCATCATGCCACCAACTCATCCAACTGACAGGCCTCTGCATTTGCCCCTCCAGGATGTCTACGAAATTTGTGGTTTTGGTACTGTCCCTGTGGGCCCAGTGGAGACTGGTGTTCTCAAGTCTAGGATGGATGTTGTTAAAGTCTGTTACCACAAAGCTTTGAGTGAAGCTCTTTCTGGAAACAATGTGGGCTTCAATGTCCACAATGTCTCTGTGAAAGATGCTCATCATGGCAATGTGACAGGTGACAGCAAAAATGACCCACCAACAGAAGCAGTGGGCTTCATGGCTCAGGTGATTATCCAGAACCATCCGGGACAAATCAGTGTTGGTTATGCACCTGTGTTGGACTGTCTACCTAACCCATATTGCTTGCAAGTTTGTCGAGCTGAAGGAAAAGACTGATCATCATTCTGGAAGAAAGCTGGAAGATGACCCAAAGTTTTTGAAATGTGGTGATGCTGCCATCATTGATATGGTTCCTGGCAAGCCCATGTGTGTTGAGAGTCTGACTGTCCTCCTCTGGGTCACTTTGCTGTTCCTGACATGAGACAAGACCGTTGCTGTGAGGGTCATCAAAGCAGTGGACAACAAGGCAGCTAGTGCTGGCAAAGTCACAAGTCTGCCCAGGAAGCTCAGAAGGCTAAGTGAACACCATCCCCAGTACTCACCACCCCAGTCTAAATCAGTGGTGGAAGAACCGCTTGGAACTGTGTGTCCAAATTGGCCATTTAAGTTTAATTGTAAAAGACGAGTTAATGATTACAATGCATCGTAAAACCTTCAGAAGAAAAAGAGAATGCTTTCTGGACTACTTATTTTTTTCTGTGTGGCAGTTTTTAAGTTATTAGTTTTTAAAATCAGTACTTTTAATGGTAACAACTTGACCAAGAATCTGCCACTGAGTTTTGAGACCCATTAAACCAATTTTATGAGAAAAACAAAAGAATGAATAAATAGATAAACGGGATAAGCTAAATGTGGTAAAATGTTAACATTTGGAAAATCTGTTCAGAGGGTATATGGAATTCTTGGCATTATCTTGAAACTCTTCTGCAAGCCTGAAACTGTGTCAAAATAATTTTCAAAATCAAATATCTAATAGAGGTTCCCTATGAAGAGAATATGAACAATGGGAAGACGCAACATGAACAAAGCAGACATTTTTCAGAACTGAAGATCCAGGTCTTCAGTCTAAGGAATCACAAGCAGAATGTCTCTGGTAGATAAATTAAAAATAAGACCGCACCTATAAAAACTGGAACATTGAATTTGAATAGAAAATTTTAAAGCCACCAGAGAGAAAAGACGGAATACAAAAGAATGAGACCTAGACTGGCAGCAGACTTCTCGTTAGTAACAACAGCTAGAGCCAGTGGAACAATGGAATAGAGAAAACCACTGCCAAACTAGTATTCTCTACCAAGGTGAACTATCTTTTGGAGGTTCGGGTATAATAAAGGTATTTTCGAATATTCAAAAACTAAGAAAGTTTACTACTTCAACACCCTTACTGAAAGAGCTACTTACTAATATAATCTAAGGAAAAGGAAATAGACCTAAAAGGATGGAACTTGAATAAGATAAGAAAAGCAATGCTGAGCACATAAACTGATAAGCAAGTTGCTAAATGTAGACACAGAGGGACTGAAAAGAGAGAGGAAGAGACAGAGAGCACGCCCACTTCCAGCAGAGCTCACATCAGATGAGGTTCTGCCTTCTTGCTTTATTTAGCTCTTCTGCTCTAAACAGATGCTCCTTTTACTGTCTTTCGAGTGCCACCGTTTCCATGTTTGTGCTTTTTGTTGGTGATTTTGTGTTTAAAATGGCTCTCAAGCATAGTCCTACAAAGCTCTGTAGTGTTCCTAAGCATAAGAAGGTTATGATGCGCCCTACACAGAGAATCCATGCATTAGATAAGCCTCGTTCAGGCTTCAGTTATAGTGCTGCTGGCTGTCGAGTTCGGTGGCAATGAATCATCAATATACAGGTCGGGGCAAAAGTAGGTTTACAGTTCTAAGTGCAGGAAACACTTCATTATTATTATTTATTAACTATCATTATTTTTCATATGAACAACTATAAACCTACTTTTCCCCCACCCTGTATATATGTGAAATAAGCTGTCTTTAAACAGAAATACACATAAAACAAGTGTATGTGGTGACCAGTTGACAGAAATGTGACCGGAGGCGGCAGGAGCCTAGGCCTGAGTTTCCTCCAGGAGAGACAGGTCAGTGTTTGCTAATTCAGTGTCGTGGTAACTTGACGGAAGTGTGAACAATGAGAATCCGCTCCGATTCTTTTTCAGCCAATTTAAAATTAGTGTTTTTTTTAATGATTCTGTATTTCCACTTTCTTTCCCTTGTGTTCTGAATTAATTAGGTTTTATTCTATGTTTTACTGGCTTTATAGTATGAAAGCATAATAATCTAGAGCTACAATTTGTGAAATAGCCTAAAATAACTATATTTCAAAACAGGCCTTTTCCTCCCTTGCCAGGATAAAACGTAAACATGCCTGCTAAATGTGCTCCTTGCTAACAATCATATCAAGTAGTTTGAATGTACTCAGGTCATATAAAGGAGTCAAGAACTGTCACTCTGCTCAGCTCTACCTAAGTGTGTTGTTGGGTGAAAACCTCAAGGTCTATACATTTGGCCCATGTGTCATTAGGATTGAGTTCATTTAAAGTCTGTCTGGAACCTGCAACTTCTTTTGGAATGGGCTGCATTTAAACTGACTGAGATCAACGTGCTAAATTCAAGAATTCTGAGTCATATATGCAGATGACATCACCTTGTGCTCATAGTAAAGTATTCAGAGTACTGCGGTCAAAGGGGCTTTTGGGGTGATGGAAATATTTTCTACCTTGGCAAGCATGGCATTTACATGGCTGAAAAACTGTGTCAAAACTCATAGAGTGTACATCTCAGCAAACCTGACATGAAAAACAAAAAAACAAAAAACAAATATACAAGAATCCTGTGGTACTTTGGGAGAAAATAATGCCAATAGAGGCTAAGAAATGGATGGGGAGGACTTTCTAAATATTTTGCCTTATTCTTAGCCAAAACACTGAGGTATAAATCTTTATTATCGAACACTTAGTAGTAATGGCTTATTTTGCACGTTTTCCTCTACAATACCACTGTTTTTTTGGTTTTTTTTTAAGATTTTATTTATTTTTAGAGAGGGGGGAAGGGAGGGAGAAAGAGAGGGAGAGAAACACAGATGTGAGAGAGGAACATTGATTCTTTGCCTGCCACACATTCCCCCGACCGACCAACGCCCCGCCCCCGCCCCGCCCCGCCCCGCATTGAGCAATGCGTGTGTGGGGGGGATGCCGTTGGGGGGTGCCCTGACTGGAAGTGGAAAAGGTGACCTTTCATTTTGCGGGATGATGATGCCCAACCCACTGAGCTGCACAGGTCAGAGCTGCAGTGCCATTCTTTACTTCAGATTTTTAATTGCCTTATGCAACAATTCTAAAATTTTCGTCCATAAACAGAGTTTAATTTACATCCATGAATTAAAAAATGTTTTCAGCCATTCTCTAACGTGGTTTAACTCTCAGCTCCCAGGACTCACGCATTTGCCAGTCACCGTGAGTGCAACAGGGTGACTGAGATGAGAAAGGGAAGCAGAATGCTTCCCTTAAGCAACAACCTCTCTTTAG
>PVKM010042607.1:0-12757 GCA_004027735.1 Carollia perspicillata
GTGGAAAGGTTCAAGTGCATCTCAAAAGTGATTACAGAAAAGTATCACTGGTTTTCAAGATACAAACATTTAGCTGTAAAAATAAACAAACTTCCTCATCCCTACAATTATCACTTGCCAGTGCAGATGCCACTTCAAAGACTCCCAGCTCATCCTGAATGCTGTGATGATGTCTCCAAATGAAGCTTCTTGGCTATTTTCGCCAGAGAGGAAGCCATGGATATTCAGCTGAATGATCTTGTGACAATGTCCTCCCTGTGTTCCAATAGAAATGTGAAGGACATTTCCAATCGGGTTAATGAGGGCCTGCTGATTCAGGGCTGAAATGTGTTTGTTTACATCTCTTCACTTGTGTATCCGGGAAGAGTCATCCTCCTTTATCTGCCAGCCAATCAGAGCTTACCAGTTGTAACATCTGGCTGGAACAGCTGCAAAAGAGGAAGCACAGTTTCTGTCCCCTGGAGCAAGTCGCAAGTCGGAAGTGTTTGTAATTGAGAACCTGTAATTGCAAGAAATGCAGAGGCTTCAGTAGAAGCCAGGAGGGGCGCTAAGAGAGGAGATGAGGAAGCGGGGACAGCCATGCACAGAGGCGGAGATCAAAGATTCAGCGTCATATTCAGCATCGTCTGTGCACCTGTAGAGAACTTACTGTAACATGTGTCCCGCGATGCCTGTGCCACTTTCTTGTTAGATGAAAGCAAGGGAAACATGAAGAAACCTTAATCTTTTCCCAAACAGAATATGCGAGGGATCAGTTATGAATCTGGGAGGCACTGTTTTGATTCCAACTAAATCTCCCCTGAGCCCAAATTTATTCTCAAGGAGGCATGCGGCAAGCTAAAATAGAAATTGGTTTACTGCTTCTGCAGTTACGTGCACAGGTGCTCCCCTTGGCACACTGGGATGCTGTTGCCTGAGTAGAAGAGGCATGGAAAGGACAGCCTGTTATCAATTTATTCCATATCCACTCAAGGAATTCCAAATGTTTTCTCTCCTCTTTTGGGGGTCTGTTTCTCACAAACAGACTGTTTATGACTGTGCTAATCAACCAAGAAGGATGCTGTAAAAGTGGGTCTCTGAACATTTGCAAAGTTTTGGGTGAGGCCAGACAAGAATCAGTACAGGGGCCCTGGCTAGGTGAGTCAGTTGGTTGGAGTGTTGTCACATACACCAGAAAGGTCGTGGGTTCGATCCCGGGTCAGGACACATGCCTAGGTTGCACATTTGATCCCTGGTCAGGGTGCATATGGGAGGCACCCGACTGATGTTTCTCTCTCACATTGATTTTTCTCTTCTTCTCTGTCTCTCTCTGAAATAAATTTTTAAAAAATGTATCCTTGGGTGAACATTAAAAAATGAAAAGAAAAAAAGAATCCATGCAGGTGATTGAGAAAGTTTGAGAAGTTTCCTAGACTGTTGCATTCTGCCCTACCTTCTCCATATCCCCCACCTCTGCCATCTGAGTTTCCACCTGCTATTGACTTGTGAAGCTGTAAGGCCATGAACTTGAACCTCAGTGGTCTCTGAGAAATCCTTGCAAAGAAAAGAGTCCACAGGCAAAACAGTAGGCAACACGAATTCTGACAGGTGCTACAGTCAGAGCCTCCTAAGCAAAGTGCTGGCTAATATATTGAAGATCTGTCAAGTCCTTTTATTTTTAAGTTTTCTTTTTAATTGATTCTAGAGAGAGAGGAAGGGAGGGAGAGAGAGAAGGAGAGAAACATCGATCGGTTGCTTCTTGCACATGCCCCAGCTGGGGATCGAACGTGCAACCCAGGCATGTGCCCTGACTGGGAATCAAACCTGTGACCTTTCGCTTTGTGGACGATGCCCAACCAACTGAGCCACACCGGATGGGGCAGATCCCATCACCTCTTGAGTGGACCTGATGACAGCTGCTAAGGACAAGCACAGGAAAATAATAATATTCTAGAAAGTTGGGATTGCCATTTCGCATTTCATCATACGTCGGTTTTAATGTGATTAAAGGAGGTATTAGATCCAGTGATCCGCAAATGTTTACTGAATGCCAGGGACTTTGCTGCGAATCAAGGATATAATGGTGAAGTAGACTGACATAGTCTTGCCTTCATAGAAAATAAAACAGGTGTCTTGAAGTTAATGGGAATGGTTTATTTTTTGTTGTTTTATTTTATTTTTTTAAATTTTAATTGTTGTTCAAAATATAATATTCTGCCTTTCACCCCCATCCCAGCCCACCCCAAGCCTTCCCCACCTCCCTCCCATTTCCACCCCCTCTTGTTAATGTCCTTGTGTCCTTTATACTTGTTCCTGCAAACCATTCACCCTTTTCCCCTGAAATTCCCTCCCCTCTCCCCTCTGGTCACTGTCAGCCTGCTCTCAATTTCAGTGTCTTTGGTTATATTTTGCTTGTTTGTTTGTTTTGTTGATGAGGTTCCTGTTAAAGGTGAGATCATATGGTATTTGTCTTTCACTGCCTGGCTTATTTCACTTAGCAGCACGCTTTCCAGTTCCATCCATGCTGTCACAAAGGGTAGGAGCTCCTTCTTTCTTTCTGCTGCATAGAATTCCATTGTGGAAATGTACCTTGTTTTTTTGATCCATTAATTGACTCATGGGCACCTAGGTTGCTTCCAGCACTTGGCTATTGTAAGTTGTGCTGCTATGAAGGTTTGGGTGCATAGGTTCTTTTGGATTGGTGTTTCAGGGTTCTTGTGATGTAATCCTAGCAGTGGAATTGCTGGATCAAAAGGCAGCTCCATTTTTAGTTTTCTGAGAAAATTGCATACTGTTTCCTGTAGTAGTTGTACCAGTGTGCAATCCCACCAACAGCACACTAGGGTTCCCTTTTCTCCACAACCTCTCCCACACTTGTTGTTTGTTGCTTTGTTTATGATGGCCATTCTGACCCATGTGAAGTGGTATCTCATTGTGGTTTTAATTTGCATCTTTTCATGTGTCTCTGAACCCTCTGTATAATGGGAATGGTTTCTGGTGGACACTAACTCCTCTCCCACAAGGGGACATGTGAACAGACATGTGAAGGATGAGAAGGGGACAGGGGCAGTCCCATGTGATAGAAGAGCACTTTCAAAGGCCCTGAGGTGGGAAGAGACTGTGTCACATGTGAAGAACTGAAGAAGGGTGGCCCCCAAACAGCCACTGCCTTTGGTTGGGTTCCTTGAGAAGCAGACTCTGAGACAGAGGTGTGTGGGCAGGAAGTGTCCTGGTGAGCAGGCTGGGATCAGCACCCGGTGGGGGGTGTGCAGTAAAGGTAGCAGGAGGGGCCCAGGGACTGGGTGAGGTATTGGCAGAGAGAGGCAGTGGAGTGTCAGGCTTCTCAGCTGAGATCTTCTTCAGAGCCCTGGGGCCAGGGGGCCAAACCTTTCCGTGTCTGCATAGCCCACCTTGCAGACTGCCCCCAGGAAAGGTGTATAGAGTAGGGCAGATTTTGTGGGGCTTAAAGTAATTCTCACTGCACATTGTTAGAGCTTGGAGTCCAGGCCCCTGGTGGCGGATGGAGTCACAAGTGTAGGTAGTGTGCTACACGAGGAGCAAGGTTTTCGCTAACACCACGAGGGTCTCTGGCCCCATGAGTGGAGTTTGACAGTAGTCCTTGCTACAAGTGTGAAAAAAAAAGTAATTCTCAAAGAACTCCCCTGAGAACTCTGTAGGCATTTGGGGGAAAGAGTTATTTATCTGTTCACTCTGGGTGCAGGAACCTCTGCAGTGCTCACTGTATGTCTTCTGTGCTCTTACAAAATCACTTCATGGGGTTATTGAATTCTCTACTATAAAGGCAGGATAAGAATTAATTTTGAATGACTGAATCTGCACATGGGATGAAAATTAAATACAGATTAATATGTATCAGGAGTTGGCAAACTGTGGCCCACGGGCCAAATCTAACCCATCATTTGTGTCTGTGTCACTCCCCAGCTGAGAATAGCTTCTACATTTTTGCATGGTTGAAAGAAAATTGGAAGGAGACGAACATTTTGTGATATAGGGAAGCTATATGAAATTCAAAATCCAGTGTCGGCAAAAACAGTCTCTCTGGTGTGTAGCCACGCCCGTTTGGTTGGGGATTGTTGGTGGCGGCCTCTCCAAGGCAGTGACTGAGTCAGACAGTTGTAACAGAGACTGTCTGGACTGTGACATTTACTGCATTTAAAATCCTGACTGTGGTCCTTGACAGAAAGTTTGTTTCACCCCCGACACACATGAAAAGTAAGCCTCATTTTTATATATAAACAGTAAGAGTCGTAAGTTGAAATGCTCTGGAATTGGCCATGGATGTCTCACTGTTGTTCAGACGTGGCCTTTGAGCAGCGCCCCTCAAACTTCCTTCGCACAGAGGTGAGTGGGGGCTTGGTTGAAGTGCAGGTTTGAGTGTGGCTGGCTGGGGGTGCGCCTGAGATTGTGTGTCTGTGACAGACTGCAGGGGTTGCCGGTGCTCCTGGCCTGCAGGCTGCGTCTGAGTGGCGCTGGCTGGAGGATGCTCTCGTAGCTCTTGCTCTGGTCTCATCTAGGTGGTTCATGGGCTTGGGCTGCTTTGGTCTGTGTGGGTTTGGTATGGGCCCTAAGGTGAGGTGATGTGGTTGAGCAAGTACAGGCTCTGGGGTCAGAATGCTGCGGACACACTCTGCCTTCCCGCCAGGTAACGCTGGGCGTGTGCATTAAACCCTCTGCCTCAGTTTTCTCTTCAAGAATGTGGAGAAAATTGAGTTCTTATCTCAAAGTATTGGTGTGAGAATTAAAAAAAGAAATTCCACGTAAGTTGCATCCAAGGAATTTCTTTCTGACTTTTAATATGCTCTGTAATGTTTCCATCCTTTTCTTTACAGAATCATCTGTTTTCGAGTCACTTCTGTGCTGCTTTGTTTGTTTCTCTGTTTCATTCGCCTCTCCTCTCCTCCTTTGCCAAAGATAGTCACAATTTGCTATTTTGTGTGAAAATGAAACTTCCAAGTTAAATCAAAACTGTAAGCGTATGTCTTTGGGCAACAATTAAAATGATGTGTTACTCCTTCAATAGCCATGCGGAAATCAGAGATCTTGTGCTTTAATAATTGACATCCATTTTCATGCAGGTCTGCACAAACAACTCACAAATAAATGTATCATTTTTAAAGATCTATTACAATATATAGATAAGAAGCATTCATTACTTTTTACACTGCCAGGTTTTAAATCTGTAGTCCTCAATTTCTTTTGGAACATGGATCTTGTCAAGTATCGCATGAAATCAGTGATTTCACCCTAGAAAAATGCATGTACACAAACATTTTTGTGAATATTCTTAAGGCCATTTACCAGCGTGGAGGGTCCGTGAACCTCAGGCTAAGAACTCCTGACGCCTCACTTTTCATGGCCAGGAAATGCATCTTATGTCAACCCTGATCTCTCATCTCTACAGAGTCTGGCACATAGATAGCCAGTGAATGCTTTTCTCTCTGAGCTTGACTTCTATGAAGATGACTCCAAAAGGTCTATCATCAGCTGTGAGCTCTGTCTTCAGTACCAGACACGTCCCATTCCAACATCGTCCCACGTCAGTTCAGTTGTCCCTCACCCATGTCTAACTCAGCGAACAGAGTAGGGAGAAAATAACGGCTAATAAAGGAGGCGGTGCTATGGACTCATCAGGGGCATCTACTAGTGGGCAGGGCTGATGCAGAAAATGCGTCTCGTCATGACCCTTCTCAGATACCCGGCTGCCCTGTGTAATGAAATGAACTAAAAAGTTGAAAAGGAAGGGGCCCTTGGTTATTTAAAAGGGAAGCGGCTTCAATCTTAAGGGAGACGAGGTCTCAGTTGGCCCAGGCCCGTGTCAGAAAACAAACGCCAGTGCTTCCAGGCAGCCCCTCGGTCACATCTATAACAGACCCAACTGCATGATTAGTAGTATTTTTCCGGCAGTTGTCCAAGGACCTGTCCAGCAGCACTGGCCCAACTGTCAAATGTCCAGTTTACCTCTTCTCTAAGCAGGCAGACTTCTTTGGAGTTAAGTCTCTGAGTTGGTGACCCCTGGAAAACAGAGCACACCAGAAGCCTCCTGAATGAAGTGGCTTGTGTGGGACTTGCATCGTCCCCAAGAGACCGCTGTGGTGTGAGTCCGTTTCATGTGAAGGGTCCCGAAAGGATCTGGATGGGTCTCAAGTTCCCCTCCTCGGCTTCCTTCTAAAGGAGTGGGTTGCCTCTTGTCGAAGCAAAGAATGAGAGCAGTGTGCATCATTAACTGATCCTGAACTTCTTTATTCAGCCCCCAGTTTGGTTTCTGGTTGTACTGACCCACAGTTTTAGCTGTGGTGTTTCAGCTAAACAACAGCTGGGAGTTGACAGCAAGCCAGCTGCAGCCTGCCGGAGTAAGCACTTGAGCTCCGAAATGTATAAAAATGATGAAATGACTAGGCGGAGAGTTCTCTAATTGCAGCCAGGATCCTGCAGCTGGGAAGTCACCAGAAGATATATATATTGTGTTGTCATCCAGCAATCATGCTCTGCACCCCACCTGAAAAGCACTTCCCTTCTTCCTCACCCGCAAGTCAGCTGCCAAAAATGTGAAGTCTTTTTGTAGCCTGAAAGTTCAGTTCACTCCTTAGTAAGGAGTTGACCCAGCTCTAGATTTGTAAACCCAGCGAAGGATTAAGCCAGGGAGATAGATCAGCTGAAGTTTGAGGGGGTCATGCTGATAAGGTAATACCAGGAAATACCAGATTCAAGGTAATACCAGATGCAAGCCTAAAATGAGATCTGGGGGAGGGGGTCACAACAGCAGCCTCCCCCAGTCCAGCACCGCCTGCAGCGCCAAACAAGATTCAGAGCCCACAGCCTGTCCCTCCCTTCGGCTTCCCGACACGCCCCCTCCCTCTCCTCCTTCCCTCTTTCCCATTTTTTCTCCTTTCTACAACATGCTCCCCTTTCTTCAAACAAGTGCTGCAACTCATCACCCTCCCCTGCTGGGCCTCTCCCGGTGATGGTAGAGCATTCGTCTTCCTCGAGTTCTCTCCCAAACACGGAGAGGGTGTTCTTCTTCTGTTATGGCAGAAATCTCCCTTATGTCAGAGATCCATCCTTCTGCCTCTATATACTTCATCTTCCAAGCATTCGTTCTTGATTTGGGGGAAAAAATAACAGCCCAGCTTTTATAGTTAATTTTCTCCTGCTTGAAATTTGGCTTTCAAGACGGCTGTTTCCCTGTGGATTTAAAAGCTGAGCGGTTTCTTTGCTCTTTCCTTCCCTGGAGCTCACCCTCTTTGTGCTCGCAACCTGCTATACTGACTAGTATTCATGGCAGGGACGCGGGACGAGGGGCCAGGGGAACAGGAGGTGTGAAAAGAAAGGAAGGGACATCTGGGGAAGTGTGAAGCCTTAGCTGGCTACATTTGGGGGCCCCTGGCTTACACCGCCCTGGTTTGTTTGCTTTTTTTGTACTAGACCAAAAGCTTCTTAAAAGAAGGGGCCTTTTATTTTTTTTTTCTGTTTGTATGTTTGGGGTTTCCCAGAGTGCCTGACATCTGACACCCACTTACAAATAAGTGCTTGCACCATGAGCACTGAATGAATGAGACCCAGTCCAATCTGGTTGAATCTGTTGTTGCTAATCTTCATGCCCTCCCCTTGTAACGTCTTCCAAAGTGTTACAGCATAGATCATTTTGCTTGATGTGACTATTAGTGGGTTGTCACTTTTTGCTGCACTTTCATGAATGAGCCAGAAAGCATAAAAGTAAACAGTCGATTTGAAGTAGAGAATTCAACCAGAAGGAGAAATGGTGTGGGTGAGGGGCTACACCACTTGTCTGGCCTGTTGGGGTCTGGGTCAGCGGCCAGCAAACCACGGCCTGGGAGCCATGTTTGTAAGTAAAGTCTTACCAGAACACAACCACACTCGTTTGCTACCTGGTATCTGTGGCTTTGTCGGGAAGAGCCTGCGAAGCCTAAGACGTATCCTATCTGGTCCTGGACAGAAAAGGGCTTTTCGCCTCCAGGGATCTCTGCTCTGCTCACTCACATACCGCTCGACCATCTGCTTCGGGTGTCTCAGTGTTTAGGTAGTTCTTGTCTGTTGTCTTCTCCTCTTCTACTTTCTCTGTATCTGAAGATTTGTAAGTAAATTTTTAAGTCTTTGCAGTAATTCTGGAGGGGGTTCCTGAAGCTATAATGGATGAATGCATATATTCAGTCTTCTGTGTTTAAGCAAAAATCCTTTCCATTAAGATTTGACAGACATTAGAAATTCTATTAACAGAAGATAGAGTCCTCCATTTCATAATTAGAAAAATCCCAGGGAGACATAACACATTAACTTATAATTATAAATGGCTGTTATGCTTCCCTCTTCATAATTGACCCCCGATTCAGAATTAATTGCTTCCGTATCCCTGTTATTATCTCCTTCACGTGTGTATGGTTTTGGTCGGCGGGACTCCGCAGCTAGACTGTGAAGCAGGTGGGGTGGTGTGGAGGGCACTTCTGCTCCTGAGCATCTGTGGAACCTGCCACGGAGCCCGGTGCGAAGACGGTGCCTCCTGATTGCCTCTTCCATAAAACCAAATGATTTAGAACCAGAGCTAACACAAGAACTTGCAGTGCGACAAGAGTATTTCTCACCCGTTGGCGAGAAATGGGAACCAGATGTTCGTCGTGTTCCCCAACTCTCCTCCCAGGTCTGTTACACGGTGTGATTGATGATGGGGTTTAGGAGCCGGCATTGTGAGCAGATTAAAACTTCAAATAATGATAAAATAACAATATTGCTTTGTGTTTGTATGACTCTTTCATTGCATAAGGTGTTTCCCACCCATATATATGTTTTAATCCTTTTATATCGCTGCAGTATTGGAGAATGATGAGGTGTATTTTATTCTGTTCCCGGTTATTCTTTCAAAGAATCAAAGATACTGGTGGGGATAATCATTAATTTTGGAAAATAAAAAGAATATTTCCTATTTAACATTATCTTCTGTAAAACTATGAAAAGTGAAGGCAGGAACCCGGGAAGGGTTTTATGAAGCGGTCATCATAAATATCCGTTGCCAAAGTGCAAACCTGAACTTCCCTGTTTTCCTCTGTCCCTAGAGAGCATCACCGTGAGGCAGTGCACAGGTCTGCTTCTTGCAGGGAAACAGGAAAGGGTTTGGGCAGGCCTGTCTCCCTCCCGAGGCCTAGAGCCTAGGAGCGCACTAGAGCCCCTGCCCTCACAGACTCGTGGACCCACCACTTCCCCTAACGCCATCTGCCCACCAGAAATGATCCCAGCATCGAGCTTATGTCCTCAACTATTTTATATGCAGAGGATGAAGAAGCCTCCAGTGTTTCTTTTTACGTGTAGAAAACAGCACTGTGGTTTGGTACAGATGGTTAGACACAATTACGGGTCTCCCTACAAGTTCTCGCCCCCAGAGTAGTTCACCACCATTAGGTGTCAGCCGAAGGAGCAGTGAGCCTTTCTGCTCAGAGCGATGCGCTCTTGTTCATTCCGAGCACTGTCTGGTCTGCCCTAAAAGAAGCAGGAGGCCTGTTTCGTTGTCACTGTGTTGTGGGGGGTCTGTGGCTGTACACATAATGTAGAATGAAGTGAAATGAAAGCAGTGAAGCTGTGATTATGCAAGGGAATGTTTTAAGAATTGAGGGAAAAGGTCCCAGAGCAAGACTGCCGGGTGGGAGCTTTAGAAAAAGTGCCGATTCAGACTAAAATCCTGTAGAACAGGAACAAACATTGAATGGAACTCCATTTATTTTAAAATGTCCAACATAGAAAGCAGTGCAACCTCCACTAATTGTTACTACAGTTCGGTTCTCCACTAGTCCAGAATGAGGCTTTAGACTTGGACTTAGCTGGTAGGAAGTGTGCATTTTAAATGCAGTACAGGAAGCTGAAGTCGTAAATAAATCATTCTGCCATCTTAAACTGCTGACAGAGTGTTCAGCAGCAGCCGTGACCTGGTTAGCAGCAGGAAGGTGCACATTTCCAGTCAGCAGCAGAAACATTCAATTGCTATGTAAATAGTGGAGGGGGAAGTACTTCCCCTTCGGAGAGATCAAATTAATTAACATCATAACATCACATCAGGGCATCAGGGTGTCATGTGCTGGTACCTAGCAGTTTTTCAGGTGTGAGTCCCCTAGGTATCTAAAGAACTCCTCACTCACTACTCTGAGCTATTTTTATGTCCACTGTGAAAAAAAACTGAATAATCACAGGGTTTGTGGCCATGCTGACTTCCCAGACACCATTGGGAGCTGAGGACAGCTAAACACCCACCTCGCAGGTGGGACTGAAGAGCGTTTGGGGGCCAGCTACTGGCCAAAGCCCGAGAAATCCCTTCCTCCACACAGGTTAGTGGAGGAAGGCCCTGAATTTGTCTCACGGGTTCCTGATCATCATGAGGCTTCGGGGATCTAATCTACGCAGCATGACCAGCCTCTGAAAGAGGCTGTTGGTGATTCACACAACGGGCAAGAAAGTTGAGAACAAATCAAAACACCCCCATTAATGTAAGCAAGGCCCTAAATAAACAAACAGAAACAACATATAGAGATGAACGTCCTTCCATGTGTTTCATGTTAGATGCTTTTAAATGCATCGTTGTTATGACTTCGGTGGAGATGAGAACATTTGGGCAGCAAGCTGCATAGCTTCAGAATTTTTAACGTTCTTCGTAAAGTTCCTCTACATTTTGTTTCCAATAGATTATTAATGCATAGGAATAGAGTTATATTTAAAAAAAACCTGAAGACAGGTTATTCCAAGCTTCAGTGTGTAAATAGATAGAAGTATGTTGATAGAATAAAACCTCATTTAACAAATTGTTTCCAATGAGAAATCAGTTGTTAATCTCATGGTGGACCTCTTGCATGGGATTAATTGTTTCTCTCTCACTGCTTTCAAAATTGCCTTTGCCTTTTGACGTTTGAGTATGATGCGTCCAGGGGCAGACTGGGAGGTCTGTGTCCTGGCGTGTGGTGTTCACCGACTGTGTCCTCTGCTCATATCTGTTGAGTATGCCCGGCGAGCTTTTCATTTCAGTGATTGTATTTTTCAACTCTCAAGTTTCTACTTGGTTCTTTTATACAATTTCTATCTCTTTACTGATGATTATTTGTTGAGACATGGTTTTCCTACTTTCCTTTAGTTCCTTAGATGTAGATCTCTTTAGTTTCTTAAATAGATTTGCAATCGCTAACTTAAATCTTTGTCAGTAAATTCAGTGTCCGTGTTTCCTCATGGATGGTTTTTATTAATTGCTTTATTTCTAGTATGTGGGCCATGCTTTCTTGTTTTTTGGCATGTCTCATAATTTTTTTGCTGACAACTGGAAATTTTAAATGACGTAATGTTGTAGTTCTGGAAATCAGGTTCTTCCCCATTTGTTATTTTTTGTTTAGTAATTTTACATGGAACTAGTTCTTTAATGTCTATAGACTTATCATGTGTGGCCACTCAAGGCTCTGCTGGGCCAGCTTGTGGTCGTCTAATTATTAGATGGAGGTTTCCTGAGTTGCCCGGAATGAGTGAGCCCCATAGCCTCTGCTTAGAGGTGGGAGGGCGGGCACAGGGAGGCCTCCCCTCAGGAGGCAGTCAGGTAGCTCGCAGCCCTGCCTTCACCTTCCTTGCTGTTTGTGCAGCTCCTCAGGGCTCGTCACAGTGCGGACCAGGGCCATCTCAGGGCTCTCCCGAGCATGCACGCGGGCCGGGGCGCGCGCACGTCATCCTGTGAATGTACATTGCCAGGAATAGGGTGGAGCTTTTCTAGTCCTCCTGTGGGCACTTCCCTCCCTAGCTTTTAGTTCTAAATTCTGTGGTTAGTTCATTGTTTTTGCCCACCTGCTGTTTCCTGCCTCAGACAGCCGTGAGGTTCAGCAATGCCTGTGATTGGTTTTGACACTTTTCCCAGAGAAAAAGGCTCTTCCACGTGGCAAGGTCTGCGTTAGATAAAACAAAAACCAGGGCTGTGTTCCATGGCTTCTGACCAGGGAACAGAGCTAACACGCATCAGTGGCTTTGCAACCACGCAACCTCGCAGAAGAGTCTTGACACGACTTGGAAGACATCATTAATTAGATTTCAGTTGCCATCTGCCACGAGGTCCCTGTCAGAGCCCAGTAAAATGCAAATTCAGACTTGATGACAGAGTGAGAGGAGAAAACAACACCTTCCTCCTGGTTGCGGCTACTCGGTCTGGGTCCTGGGCGGGGGGTCTGGGGCAGCCAGCAGGTCTACGGGACTGCTGCTTGTCTTGGCATCGAAGAAACAAACAGCAAACATGTCATTTCCTAAAGTTGTATTTGAGATTTTCTCACCTTCACGGAAGACAGAAAACAGACATTATCTTCTCTAGGAGAGTTTTTCCTGTGAAATATTATGTTAAGAGTACTCTCTTTGGTAGAGATGTAAAAGTCACGTTAATTATGTTCAGCTTGAAGTGTATATTTTAGCATCAAATACGCAGTATTTCAAAGATAACTGTTTTTTTCTGATTCATGAGACCTGGCTAGAAGGATGTTTTGATTTTTCATATTGCTAAAATAACTTCCTGAATAAAAGAATGCACCAAGTTACTAATGACAAACCCATCTGATACTCTTCTGGGTCGTATGGAAATAAACTAAAGTAATTTCAAACTTTTCATGCCATATTTTGGAAGGAGCCAGAACACAGAAAAGGACTGCACTTCTCCATTAGTGAAAGATGGGATCTGACCGTTTCCAGAAAGAACCATTGATACCGTGTCTGTACTCAGCCATACCTGTTCTGACAGGAAGACAGA
>PVKM010042608.1:0-12762 GCA_004027735.1 Carollia perspicillata
GCTCAATCCACTGAGCTACACCAGCCAGGGCAGTTGCATACTGGTCTTGATGTTGAAGATATTTCTTATTTCTAGTGTGCTCAGACATGTTTTAAAAGCACTGCTTTAATCTTTTTTTTGTCCTTTGGAAAGATCTCAGATTACAGAAAAAGGTGTGAGGACAGTACAAAACAAACTAATTTTCCTAAATCAGACGAGAGTGAGTTGCCAATGTGAGGCCCCACCACCTACCGATGCTTTGTGTGTGTTCCTTATGAGCAGGGACCTTCTCCATTACGAAAGTGTAACTTCAAACGAAGAGAAGACTAGCGTTGATAACTTACGACCCATCTTAATCCTCACGGTCTTTTCAGGTCTTACCAGTCGCCCCAGTATGGCCTTCGGGGTGTTGAACACACATTCAGCCGGGGAAATGTGAACATCTAACTGAAGTTACTGAGCAATTCATGAGTCAGGCAGCACCCCACCTAGAAAACAGAAGGGAGCCCCCGGCAGTTGCCCAAAAAAGAAGGTTTTTATGGGCAGATTACCTCACTAGTGTTTATCAGCAAATTCCAGAAGGATTGGTTTAAAATTCCCTTCCTGGGAGAGACGAAAACTGCATTTTGGGTCTGTTTCTTTTTAACAAAGCAAAGGTTTCACTCTCAACTCGAGCATCTGGCGTGGCGTTTAGTGGACCTGTCTCCTTAGCTTCCTTTAGTTTGGAAAAATTCTTCCTTCTCCCCTCAACCTCCCTGACTCTTGTGAACATGACAGTTTTTAGGTGGGACATCCATCAGCTGCATCGGGTCCGACATCTCCTGCCGGTGGGATTCGCGCCGTGCCTCCTGGCCACCTGTGTCACAGAAGAGATGGTAGGTTCCGTTCACTTCGGAAAGGGGGCGTCTTCCAGCCTTCTCCACCGCCAAGTGACCCCTTTCCCCTTGGTGATGACTGTGTTTTCTGGGGACATATTCTGGGGCTGTGCAAATATCCCATTCCTCATCAAAGTTTTGCTTCATAATCCTGGTTCGTTCTGCTGTTCAAAGCGTGCCCAGTTTGGCCTGTGGGAGCCCATGTGAGCTGGCTCCTGTGTCCTTTCCACCTGTCTGCCGCATTGTTGGAGCATTTTCCCCCGTTCCTGGCACAACAAGGCTCACCTTGTTCCCCCAGCTGTGCCAGTCCTGGAATTAGCCTTTACTCCAGGAAGCCCTGGTACATTTCACTGCAGACTGACATTTAGAAACCACGTGCTACATGTTTCTCATTGCTGCCAAGGAGGGGCGGGGCTTGCTTAACCCAGGCGCTCTCAGTGAACAGAGGTGGGGAATATGGATACGTATACACACACAGTTTACATCTATAGTCCTACAGCTATCGCTACATAGCGAAAATCATGAGTTGACTCTCTCTCCAATTCCATCCCGACCCTCCAGGGTTCAGTCTAGTTTTTCTCCCTTGGCATACTTGTACGTCATTTCTCCCTCAGTGAGAAAGAACTCTGGCTCTCAGTGTCCTTGATGGATTTGCTTATTTGCTCCATCGCCCTGAAAATGTCCAGTCTCTCACAGCTGCCTACCGCCCACACCCCGCGGCACCTGGGCGGACGCCGTGCTCACCCCACTTGAGCTCTGACACTTCTGAGCCCTGCGTCCCTCCCTCCAGTCCCTCTTCCAGACACCTGCTTGCTTGTGTTCCAGAAGGGACAGGAAAGGACGAGAAAGGGAGAGCATCATGTTTCAGACGGAATCGATTTTGTTTTGCTCTTCCAGTTCCTGCGTCTAAGCTCCTAGCTCCCGCTTTCCCTTCCTCTGGTCTTCCTTGTTCAACGAACCAGATTCTGCATAACGTGAGTGTTCTTCTGTTGAACGGGGCGGAGGCTGCAGGTGTGTTCCGTGCAGTGCTCGCCCAAACCGGAGCTGCAGGAAGAGAAGA
Source organism: Carollia perspicillata (assembly GCA_004027735.1). Taxonomy (NCBI): domain Eukaryota; kingdom Metazoa; phylum Chordata; class Mammalia; order Chiroptera; family Phyllostomidae; genus Carollia; species Carollia perspicillata. The sequence continues at coordinate 1,915 of PVKM010042608.1, forward strand.
CAAAGGAGGAGACGGAGGAAGGGCTCGAGGGGCAGGGGCATCTAGTCCCGAGAAAAGCCGCAGAGCAGGAAAATGGCCTCAGCGGCGCCCCGCGTTTTCCCCAAAGTGTGACCTTTGAGGCCCATGTTTATGGTTGACAAGAAGTGCATTTCAACGTCAGGCCGGGCTTGTTGGGGACGAGGCACTTGTGACAGGGGACAGGGTGGGAGGTTCTGCCTGAACCGGCTTTGCTGGTTTCTCTTCTTCCCGGGCTTGTGTTTTTAATGAGGGGCTTGTTTCATTCTAATTACATAGGAAGTACATGAATGCCTTCTTGCTGTGAAACAAACATTTGAGCAATAGAGAGAGAGAGAGCAAACAGCCCTTGTGGGAAATGGGCCGCCAGCGAGAGCAGAGGGAGGAATCGGAGCGTGCTCGCTCGGAAAGTTTCTTCACAGTGACACAGTGGATGGCTTTGGACTTGGCAGCATTCCTCCTGGGAGTTCACGGTGGAGAGAGTGATGTTGACTCCCGTGGTGTGGATAATGCTAAACAACTCGGGGTAACCTGGATGTTTCTTAAGAGGAGACTGGACGTGTTAGTTACGGTTTCAGGAAGTTTCATGCTTGATGGACGTTTAAAAAAACAAGGCGAAGGAATTATGCTGAATGAAATCAGTCAGACAGAGAAAGACCAATGCTATGTGACTTCACGTGTATGTAGATGCTGAAGAACAAACAAACAAATAAACAAAACAGACACAGTCTCACAGATGCAGAGAACAACCCGATGGTACCAGAGGGAGGGGGTGGGCAGCTAAGTGACAAAGATGAAGGGATTAAGAAGCACAGATCCGCAGTTACGGAATAGTCATGGGGGCCCTGGCTGGTGTGGCTCAGTGGATTGAGCGGGGGCTGAGAACCAAAGGGTCGCCGGTTCGATTCCCAGGCAGGGCACATGCCTGTGTTGTGGGCCAGGTCCCCGGTGGGGGCCACGTGAGAGGCAACCACACATTGATGTTTCTCTTCCTCTCTTTCTCCCTCCCTTCTCCTCTCTCTAAAACTAAATAAATAAGTAAAAAGAATAGTCATGGGGATGTCAAACAGAGTACAGAGAGTATAGTCAATAACATTGTAACAACTGTGTATGGTGTCGGTTGGGTACTAGACTGATGGGGGAATCACTTAGTAATGCATGTAAATGTCTAACCCCTATGCTGTACACCTGAAATGAATATGGAACTATAATATTAACTTACAATATTGAATGTCCATTGTAACCGAAAAATAAAAAAAAAATACAACACGAAAAAGAAAAAACCAAAGTGCATATGTATGTATTCATCTGGAGAGATCTTGAAGATAATATAAAATAATTTAAAAAAGGATGCAGAACAGTGTGCCAAAATTGTGTTAAGAAATGATCTATGTGAGGTCCTGGCCGGGTAGGTCTGTTGGTTAGAGCGTCGTCCCGATATGCCAAGGTCGTGGGTTCCATTCCCTGTCAGGGCACATATGAGAAGTAACCAGTGAATGTATAAATAAGTGGAACAACAACTCAAAGTCTCTCTCTTTCAAATCAGTAAGTAAACGTTAAAACATAACAGTTAGAAAATGATCTAGGTGTGGGTGCTTGGAGACATCTACCACGTCTTGTAGACGTCCCACAAAGGCGATACATGCCCTTACCTCTGGAAAGGACGCTGGGTGCCACGGGAGGGGGGCGGAGGGGACTTCTCCATCCTCCAAGCCACGAGTCTGCTCCGGGGCTCAGTTTCCCCTTTTGGAAGGGGAGGGTGATTCAAGTTTCATTCCAGAGCAGGCGCCCCCGAGGGGCGGTTAACGGAGGCCTCCCCACTCCTGGGGCTTCCCGGGGAGCTCCAGCTCCGGGCCCCATCCAGCAGTGACCAAGCGTTTGCACATTTGCAGACTCTGGCCTGCAGCCAGATTCTCTAGGGGATTTTTCGAACTCCTTGGCAGTCTGCGGCAACTGAGAGAGAGGGAAGATCATTCAGTCCTTTCCCGCATCTCTTCATCTCACCACACCCTCTTGCTTGGGTCCAACGACGGAGTTCCCCTTCAGGATTCTCAAAAGCCATCTTCCCTCGGTCTCTGCTGGGCCTTCCCCTGAGGGAGGGAGTGCCCCACCCCCACCCCCTCGGGCTCCCGCTTGCCCACCTTGTGTGTGGCCTGTGTAGGAGCCCATCCCAGTTCTGCACACAAGGAGCTCTGCCGCCAGGGTCCAAAGCTCTGTCCCTGCACCAGATCATGACTTTGGGCGAGCTCTGTATCTTTCTGTGCCTCAGTTTCCTCACCTGTAAAACCAGAGGCAATACTAGACCACCTGCTTCGCAGACTTGTGCCAACACTAATCAGCTAATCGGTGAATATGTCCATATGTGCCCTGTCCAGTAGACAGCCACTGGCCACCTGTGGTTATTGAGTCCTTGAGATGTGGCTGGTGTGGCCTTGAGGGGCCTGGGAGCCATCGGAGGGTGTTTTCTGCTGGGGCTGCAGCGCTGGGGGTGGGGAGAGCCCAGTGGGGGCGCCCTCGCGGGGCACCACCTCCTGTGCTGACCACCCAGCCCTCCAGAGTAACACCGCGGTGCCCAGTGCCCCCCACGGTGGGCTGTGTGCTGGGGCCTTGCTTCCCCATCTCCCTGGCCGGGGCAGTGGGGTACGTCCAGGAGGAAAAGCGGGTGGGCCGGCTTCGCCATCACCTGCTCCCCACGCGCGGCCACGACACGCTGAGGTGCTGCAGGAGGCTGAGCCCGAGCTGCTCTCTGACGTGGGCCACCCGAAGGTGGGGCAAGGCTGGCAGGGCGCGGCCGACGCCCTTGCCCTGATCCTCAGAACCACGGGGTCCGGGAGTGTGCCTGCCGCTTCCCCTCCCTTTTGCTCTCCCCCACCCCGCTCCCCCTGCTAGGCGCCGGGTCTCCATGCCTCCTCCCACCCATCCAGCCCCATCAGCGACTGTCCCCAAACCCTTCAGTCCTTTGTGGGCAGAGCCTGCGGGCCTCCTGGGCACTAGTGGGAGCTTCTTCCTTTGGGGTGGCTGGGGGTGGGCGGAGCTTTGCCCTGTCTGTGGGCCAGGCTTTCTTTAGCCCTTCCGGACTTGGCTTTGGAGTTCTTTCCACGGTGACAGGGCCTGATGTATATAGTATTCAGTATGCATTTTAAAAAAGATTTTATTTATTTATTTTTAGAGAGAGGGGAAGGGAGGCAGAAAGAGAAGGAGAGAATTAACAATGTGTGGTTGCCTCTCGGGTGCCCCCCAACTGGGGACCTGCCTGCAACCCAGGCGCCTGCCCTGGCTGGGTATCGCACCTTCGACCCTTCGGTTCACAGGCCGGCGCTAAATCCACTGAGCCACACCAGCCAGGGCCTGTATGCATTTTTTTTGTAAATAAAATATTTTGTGGCAAAAAAAAAAAAAGACATGTGGCTGGTCTGAACATAGATGTGCTGTGAATGTAAAATACACAGGGCATTTTGAATAGTAGGGAAAAAATAATGTCAAATATTCCGTGAATCATTTTTATATCAATCATATTCTAAAAGGATACTATTTTTTAAAATTTAATTTCTTTATCTTTAGAGGGGAAGGGAAGGAGAGAGGGAGAGAAACATCAATGTATGGTTGCCTCTCATGCGTCCCCCGCTGGGAACTGGCCTGCAACCCAGGCATGTGCCCTGACTGGGAATTGAACCGCAATCCTTTGGTTCGCAGGCCCAAGTTCAATCCACTGAGCTACACCAGCCAGGGCTAAAAGGATACTATTTTGGATATGTTGGGTTAAAATATGATAATCTCACCATTTTCTTTTTCTAATGTGATTCCTAAAAAATTAAAAATCACACAGGTGTCTCACATTATATCTCTACTGGACGGGGCTGGCTTAGGAAAGTGCTGGGCACATACATTTTGCCTTGTTTTTGTTTTCCTTTTAGTTTTTTTCTGTTTTCTATTTTGGTTGCTTAAAACAATTTTTTTAAAAATTGATCACAGAGATAGAGACATCCATTTGTTGTTCCACTTATTTATACATTCATTGGTTGCTTCTTGTGTGTGCCCTGACCAGGGATCGAACTTGCAAACTTGGTGTATTGGGATGGCATTCTAAACAACTAAGCTACTCAGCCAGGGCCAATTAGAAGTTTTTATTTTATTTTATTTTATTTATTTATTTTTATTTATTTATTTTTTTATTTAGAATAAGAAATTAGGACAGCCCTGGCTGGTGTAGCTCAGTGGATTGAGCACGGGCTGTGAACCAAAGGATCGCAGTTCGATTCCCAGTCAGGGCACATGCCTGGGTTGCAGGCCAGGTCCCCAGTGAGGGCCACATGAGATGCAACCACACGTTGATGTTCCGCTCCCTCTATTTCTCCCTCCCTTCCCCTCTCTCTAAAAATAAATAATAAAAACATTAAGAAAACATTAAAAAAAAAAGAAATTAGGACAGATTGCCAACAGATACAGAATTCTGTGTGATTCCCAATGTCTTTCAAATAAGTTCATTTCTTTCATTTTCACCACCTGAGTCCAGGCTTCCTCATGTCTTGCCTCCATCCTGTTGTTCTCGCTACTTCTGTGCTCACTTTCCGTGGGGGCCATTGCTCCTGGCCCCCCAGAGCCTGTCCTCCTCTGCCTCTGGGTACCTGGGAGGGCCACCTGCCCCACACCTGAAAGGCACGCATGGCCACACGACTTGCCGTGGCTGCAGAAATAAGAGCAGAAGTGACGAGTGTGCTTCCAAGTGGAAGCCTTTGAGCTGGTGTGTGTGCTTCTCTGTGCCCCGATGACCTGACCGACCACCAACCTTCCAGATGGCAGGGCCGGGGTGGCGGAGTGAGGTCAGTGCGGAAGAGGGTCCCGAGAGACCCGTGAATGCCAATGAGCAAGGAACACGCCTGTCTGTTCCGAGCCAGTGAGTGCTTGTCACTGTGGCACAACCTAGCCTGTCTCGACTCCTGTCTTCCCCCACCCCCTTGACTTGCTCTGCAACTGGCATTGTTTGCAAACCTGGTCAAGTCCTCCCACTGGCTATAACCCTCCGCTGACTCCCCAGCACTGTCAGGAAAAGGTCCAGAGGCCTTGCTGTGGCTCTCAGAGGCCATTCCTGTGCTGCGGCGTCATCCTCATTGCTTCCGGCTTATCTTCAGCCTCTCGCCGCCCTTGACCTACATTCCTATTCCAGCTGACTGTAAGTGTCACACTCGTCTGCTCACTTCCCCGCCTTTCCGTGTTCCTTCTGCTCAGGAGGCTTTCCCCGTCTCCTGCCCTGTCCACCTGAGTGACACCCACTCCTTCTGTAAGACTCAGCTCAGATACCCTCTGCAGCAGGAAGTCCTCTCTGATCTCCAGCCCGCATCAGGTGCCTCCGTGGGGGCTCCCACCGCCCCTGGGCTCCCCCCCATCATCGTTCTGATCACTTTACATCGTCTCTTTCTGAAGCACAAGTCTCCCTCTGCCGCTGGACTTTCAGTCCCCTGAGGGCAAGGCAAGGGCTGTGTTTTCAGCACTGCCCACTTCAGGGCCAGGTGCTGGGGGGCGGTTCAATGAACGTTTGTTGACTGAATAATAAACGAGTCGAGATTTTAAGCAGATCTCTTCATCACAGGGTTTTTGAGGAGAGGGTGCTGTCTCTGAGCCTGTCTTCTCTGCATTTTCCTTCTTTTTAGAGTATATTTTGTTGATTTTGCTGTTACACTTGTCCCGTTTTTTCTCCCCCTCCAGCCTGCCCCCTCTTTCTCCAGCACTCCCCTGCTTAGTTCATGTTCATGGGTCGTACGTTTAAGGTCTTTGGCTTCTCCATTCCCTGTACTATTCTTAACCTCCCCCTGTCTATTTTGTACCTACCGTTTATGCTTCTAATTCCCTGTACTTTCCCCTCATTCTCTTCCCTCCCCCTCCCCACTGATAACCCTCCATGTGATGTCCATTTCTGTGAATCTGTTTCTGTTCTTGGCGTTTGCTTAGTTTGTTTTTGTTTTTTAGGTTTGGTTATTGATAATTGTGAGTGTGTTGTCATTTTGCTGTTCATAGTTTGGTTTTCTTTTTCGTAGAGAAGTCCCTTTAACATTTCATATAATAAGGGCTTGGTGACGATGAACTCCTTTAACTTGACCTTATCTGAGAAGCACTTTATCTGCCCTTCCATTGTAAATGATAGCTTTGCTGGATAGGGTAATCTTGGATGTAGGTCCTTGCCTTTCATGACTTGGAATACTTCTTTCCAGTCCCTTCTTGCTTGTAAGTTTTCTTTTGAGAAAGCAGCTGACAGTCTTATGAGAACTCCTTTGTAGGTAACTGTCTCCTTTTTTTCTTGCTGTTTTTAAGATTCCCTCCTTCATTTTAATCTTGGCTAATGTAATGATGATGTGCCTGGGTGTGTTCCTCCTTGGGTCCAACTTCTTTGGGACTCTCCGGGCTTCCTGGACTTCCTGGAAGTCTATTTCCTCTGCCAGATTAGGGAGGTTCCTTCATCATTTTTTCAAATGAGTTCTCAATTTCTCGTTCTTCCTCTTCTCCTTCTGGCACCCCCATTATTCAAATATTGGAACGTTTAAAGTTGTTTCAGAGGTTTCTAAGCCTCTCCTAATTTTTTTTGAATTCTCGTCTCTTCATTCTGTTCTGATTGAATGTTTATTTCTTCCTTTTGTTCCAAATCATTGATTTGAGTCCTTTTTTCCTTCCCTTCATTGTGGTTCCCTGTATATTATTCTCTATTTCACTTTTCACAGCCTTCAGTACTTCCTCTCTTTTGTGACCATACTCAATCACTTCTGCGAGCATCCTCGTTCCCAGTGTTTTGAACTCTGCATCTGATAGGCTGGCTATCTCCTCGTCACTTAGTTCTTTTTCTGAAGTTTTGATCTGTTCTTTCATTTGGGCCCTGTTTCTTTGTCTCGGGGCGCCAGTCTGGGCGAATGTTTCTTCTTTAACTCCTTGGCTGTTGGACTTCCACACAGTTCGGTTTTCTGGCAGGTCTGGTTGTTTCTTGTCTTTAAATTGGTGGTGATTCTTCCCTTGGTTGTACGAGGAAGCAAGGCGTCTCCTACCTGCGCCTCCGTCTTATCCACGTTTCCTCCTGAAAGACTTCCTCTGGACGGAGCCTTGCCAGCTGCCGTGCTGCGGGGGCGTGGCTGTGGTTTCTGTGGAAAGTCCCAGATAAGTTCTTGTTTCTCGACTCCTCTAACCAATTCAGCCCAAATTTCTGTGCTGACACAACACCCTTGTCCACTTTTATTTTTACATTTTCCCAAACATCGTTTTCATGCAGAATTTCAAGCACGCAGGAAAGTTGAACTGACTTTACGGTGAACACACGTGTACCTGTAACCTGGCTTCTTCCCAGAGGACTCCCCTCGCTCCATCGCCCATCCACCCGTCTCTGCGTCCCTCTGGCCGTCGTCACTTCAGAGTTCGTCGCCGTCGCCAGTGCATTTCCCTCTCAACACCATCGTGTGTGAAATGGACAGGAGTTCCATATTTGCGTACAGTTCATACTTGTTTATTTAGTTTTTGCTTTTCAGGTAACGTTTACATACACTGAGATACACTTGACAGGAGGTAAGACGAATGGGTAGACCTGTGCCAGCCACATCCCTGTCTGTCCGGCATCGCCACCACTCCGGAAGGTTCTTTCCCACCCCTGCCCACTCAATCTCTGAGTCTCAGGGAGAAGTTGGGGAGGGAGGAGAATGTGGTGGGAAGAGGGACTCCAGACCTTCAAGGACCTCCTAGACTAGGTCGAGGAATTTAATAATACAATGAGTACTTTTATTGACACTCTTATTATCTTCTTAATAATAACAATGATAATAGTATGCTGGATTTTTTTGTTTGCCTCTTCAGACCCTCTCTCTTCCTCTCCCTGTCATACTCCTGGGAATGCGCTCAGGCCTTAGGAGGCTGATCTGCACGGGCCACGCTGGGCTTTCTTGACCTCTAGGTTCCTGTTCGGTTTGGTCAACAGGAACGCTGGTAAGAGATTGGAGGGAGGGGTGTTTATTTCCCCAGCTCCCTCCCTGATGTGGGGGGTTGCCTCTGGCTGCCTGTGTGCCCCATCCCAGGCCACACTTCCAGCCAGGAGGTCCTCTCCACACACATCTGGGCTGTGGCTGCCTTGCAGGCCTGGGGATGGTAGAAGCTCCCATCTTTCCAGTCCTGGGGTGCTGCACTGTCTCCACCCTTGTGAAGACTGTTTATGAAACTCTCCCCTGCCACTTGGCTTGAGTTTGCTGTCTGTTTCCTGCTGAGATGTGAGCCGCTGCCTCAAACATACACTGAAACATCCTAATAGGAGTGAAGAGGTGATATCACTAGCTCTGAGTTTCAGAATGGAGGACTCCAGTAGGGTTTTTAAAGATTTTATTTATTTATCTTTAGAGGGAAAGGGAGGGAAGGGAAGGAGAGAAGGAGAGAAATATCAATGTGTGGTTGCCTCTCCTGTGTCCCCTGCTGGGACCTGGCCTGCAACCCAGGCATGTGCCCTGACTGGGAATCAAAGCCGGATCCTTGGTACCCAGGCCTGCGCTCAATCCACTGAGCTACACCAGCCAGGGCGAGCTCCTACCTTTTCACCCTAAGAGCTATGCCAGCCGCTGTCAGGGTTTAAAGCCACGAAGTCAGGTGGTGTTTTGAAGGCGCCCTCTGGCGGCCTGGATGAGCTTTGGCAGCTGAGTTACCGCCAGCTCAGCGGAGGTACTTCTATTGGTCTTTGCAGATGCAACATCGATTGAAGCCTGTGGGGGAGTCACTGGCAAATGGACTCTACCTGGATTCCAGGATGTCTTTTTGGAGGAGGTGACCTTGGAGCGGGGCCTCAAAGGACAAGTGGCAAAGGCCTGAGAGAACTGTCCTTGTTCAGGGAAGCAGGTGCAGGTTCATGTGGGAGGGAGTTGGGAGATGGGGCTGGGAAAACAGTCCGGGCTCGTCTGGGGAAGAACCGTGGCTTTGGGATGTTGCCCGGTGACGGTGACTCCGTTTGGAGCTTGTGAACCAGAGAATTTCAAAGATGTACATATCAAAGGGTCAGATGTAGGGCTGTCAAATTTTATTCTGCCAGTATGGACTTCAAAACAAAACAAAACAAAACAAAACAAAACAAAACAAAACAAAACAAACCATTCTTGGCTCTGGTTGTTCGGCTCAGTTGGTTGGAGTGTTGTCCTGTAGTTTCCCGCCAGGACACACACGTAGGTTGTGGGTTTGATTCCCGTCCGGGTGCGTATGGAGGCAACTAGTCAGTGTTTTTCTCTCACTTCAATATTTCTCTCCCTCTCTAAAAACCAGTAAACGTATCCTCAGGTGAGGATTAAAACAGTTTTTTTTTATAAGCCATTCTAAAGGCTTTTCGAGACCATTTATTGTGTGTTAGGGAGTGTCCCGGGGCTGGGTCAGAGTCTGCTCTGTCCAACATCGTGCCCTTCAAGTCCAGGGTCACGGAAAACCCCTAACAACAGGAATGGGCGAAACATTGAAGATGATAATTGCTAGGACCAGGCCAGGGCAGAACGAACCCTGGGAATGAGGTTGAGGCCCGTGGGGTGAGAGACAAGTGTGGAGATAGAAGGGAATGAAGTCAGCAGTCTTCACTCTGTATTATTAGTAGTTAAAAAAAAATAAGTCATCTTTAAATGAAATCTTGCCATTTGTGACAACGTGGGACGGACGTAAAGGGTCTTGTGCTAACTGAAACAGAGCAGACAACGACAAATACTGTATGATTTCACTTATATGTGGAAACCGGAAAAACAAACGAACAAACAAAACAGAGCCAATCTCGCAGATGCAGAGAACAGACGGATGGTTGCCAGGTGGGAGCGCTGTTGGGGGCTGGGTAAAGAAGGCCAAGGGGTTGAGATGTAAAAGTTGCTGCTTATAAAAAGTCACAGTTCTGCATCCTTGACTCGCTCCCAGCCCATTTGCAGAAAAAAAAAAAAACCCAAACAGAATAGTCGTAGGATGTAATGGTGCATACGGCAGAGAGACAACACACTCCATATTGCAATAACTATGTGTGGTGTCGGGTGGGTGGTAGACTCATCAGGGGGACCACTTCAGAAGGCATATTACTGTCTAATTACTATGTTGTACACCTGGAGCTAATATCGTATTGTATGTTAACTGTAATTGAAAATGAATTTAGAACTACATTTAAAAAGTAAGCCATCTGTAAATGTGGCCATTTCCTATATTCTGGAGATTTAGGGTAGGGAATGTATGACAGAAATACCCAGTTTTAGAAAACACATTTTGCAGATGTTTATACATATATCCGGATACAGACCTTCTGTGCCTTTGCAGATCCTCTTGGTGACCTCATTCCTAGTGAGAGGAACAAGAGAGAGAAGGAGGCCCTGACCAGCGGGGCTCGGCTGGTTGAGCATCGTCCCACAAAGGGAGAGGTCACCGGTTTGATTCCTGCTTGGTCAGGGCGCATGCTTGGGTTGTGGGTTTGGCCCCGATCAGGGCGAGTATGAGAGGCAACCGATAGATGTTTCTCTCTCACATGGATGTTTCTCTTTCTCTCTTTCTCCCTCCCTTCCCCTTTCTCTAAAAGTAAATAGATAAAATCTCTATTTAAAAATAAGAGAGAGCCCTGGCTGGTGTAGCTCAGTGGATTGAGCACGGGCCTGTGAAGCAAAGGGTCGCTGGTTCGATTCCCAGTCTGGGCACAGGCCTGGGTGGCAGGCCAGGTCCCCAGTAGGGGACCCATGAGAGGCAACTACACATTGATGTTTCTCTCCCACTCTTTCTCCTTCCCTTCCCCTCTCTAAAAATAAATATATAAAATATTAAAAAAATAAGAGAGAGAGAGAAAGGAACACGCCCAGGGCTCCTCAGCTGGTGAGGCCTAAA
>PVKM010042609.1:0-12777 GCA_004027735.1 Carollia perspicillata
AAGTAGGGAATTATAACCTCAAACCAGGGAAGTAAATCAGTAAAAGCAGACGCAAACTTTAACAGAGATGTTGAGCCAGCAGATTTTAAATCAGCTATTCTAAATATATCTAGGTATTTAAATAAAAATTTAAAAACGGAGAACATCTGTAATAGTGTCAACAATAAAAACTAAGGAAATGGAAACTACTGTTGAGATCTATGAAATGTATGAAAATTTATTCTATTTGCATGCTAAAACTTAGCTTGTTTGTTATATGACTTTCACTATGAGTTTTGTGTTTGTGTCAGTTCTGCTTGCAAATATTGTTTTAGTGCATTTCTATTCACACCTTTTATACATGATACATAAGTGTAGCTAATATACAGGGTACAATTATACATCTGCCATACTTTGTTTTACACTTTCATATTAAATACTTTGTCACATAAATAAAATAATTTTACAATGAAGATTAGAGGTTCTGAAAATCTTTGATTTTAAGATATCTTTATATCCTTAAATTTCTTTTGAATGTCAGAAAGCTTTTGTTTATGAGTATCATATACAGATATTTACATTAGAAAATAAAACTAAAAATTAAATATATTAAATTTATTTTAATATAACAATAATAACCCATTTCATGTTAACATAAATAACATAGGTTTTGCATTTTACTTTTCATGGCATTGTTTTAATTTTTGTTAATCTTTTTAATGGGTGGCTTAACAATAACAGCTGGACTCACACAACTGCTTTTGCATTCAATAAGTTTGAACATGATATTTTGCTGAATAATATGAAGAATATTTAGTCTCATGCAGATAAGAAGTAAAAGGGAGGTGTTTTTTAACATTTTCTTATAATCGTGAATATTTTTCAGTACTATACCAAAATTGACAAGTGATGGCTGGTTGCAATGTGGAATCTGAAACCACATCTGTAATCTTCACATACTTTTTGTATTAAAGTCCATTAATCTAGCTTGCAGTTAGAATGCATCTTTTAATCATGCACATTACAACATCATGACATTGTTATTTGAAAATTATATGGTCACTAAGTTATGCAAATAATCCAAATACTGCCTTTTTAGGCAAGTTAAGAGTTTTGATTATTAATTGAATGTTGGGAAGTTAACAATATCCTTAGAAATTAGATTTTAGTTTGCATTAGGTTTACTTTAATAAGACAATGGTTATCATATCTCCAACTTTCTTACTGGTACTTATATATTATGAGCAATATTTTTCAGCCTTTATGTTCTTAAATAAAAAATCATCTTTTAAATAATGAAGAACATAAATTATTTATGTGAGTTTATGTCATTGTAGTAGCATCAAAGATCAAACAAAATTGGAATCTTTAAGACTGAAACAAAAAATAAATATTAATATATAGTTGAACCTTCTGAAGTATTTCTGGCTACATCATGGACTTCGTTAGAGTACCAGAAAAATATGCTTGTTGAATTCATAGCAGTGTCCATTGAGTGTTGATGGTATTGCTATACAAAAGTCAGTTAAGTAAATATAGTCATACAATGTTAGACCAGAATGGGACCCCAGGCCAACTTTATAACAAGTTCATAAGTAACCTGAGTACTTCAGAGATCATTTCGCTTACTCAAGGTAATAGATTATTGGAGATACATCTGAGACCAGAATATGGACTGAAAGTTTCTATCAAAGGTGCTCCCCCTGTTGCTCCTGACTCCTGAGACTAGATTTTGTTTAGCTGGATGTGGGTGTTTGCTCTCATATACCATCAAATAGAAATATGCAAAAATTTAAGAGAAAACAGTATATTGGGTTCATAACTTTCTTTTAGAAACTCTGGAATCTGTGTTTCTGTTTTCTTTGGATGTTTTTCCAGAAGTGGAATGACTAGGTCATAAGGCAGTTCCATTTTTATTTTTTTGAGGTAACTCCATACTGCTTTCCTCGGTGGCTATACCAGTCTGACAAAAAGGTAAAGGAATTAAGAGTAAAAAAGTCTCGTGGACACAGACAACAATATGGTTATTGCCAGAGGTAAAAGGGGATGAGGAGGGGTAGAAGAGGGTTAAGAAGGGATAAACAGTGATGGAAGGAGACGACTTTGGGCAGTGAACACACAATGCAATAAACAGATAATGCATCATAGAACTGTACGCCGGAACCCTATATAATTTTATTAACCAATATCACTCAAATAAATTTAATAAAAAGGTATGAAAGAAAAAGCAAAAATAAAACTGATTCTCAATATAATTAATGAAAGCCATATTTGAGGGAAAAAGGTTGAAGCACTCAACAATAGACACATGAAAGGGAACAGTTCATTGCTCTGACTGAATGTCAGCACGTAAGAGGACTAAGGCCTCAGCCTTCAGCTGTCATCTGGAGTAACTTCAGAGTGTAGCTGGGCCCAATCTATTGCTCCTCCTTGTTCCATCTGTAAAATTACATTTCTTTTGCAATTATTTTAAAAAGTGAGATGAATAATGCATATGAAATCCTAAAATATATATTCAAATATAGGTTAGGGCAGAGAGACTAAGATTATTGTTAGCAGTATATTCTGTATACTTTATTTTCCATTTTTCAATTCAAACATATAAACTGCTGGCTATTTCAAATCATCCACAGAAATGTGATTTTCATTTTTTTATAGATTATCAGCAAAGAAGAAGAGAAAAGGCCTACTGAGCAGGAAAGGATTAGCAACAGGCCTGCAGAACTGATGTTTTTCTGTAACTAGGAAGAGGTTTATTAAAGGATAACACATCAGTATTCCTTATTTTCTCCATATAAGAAGAAGAAGCACAACTGTATGCTCTGAATAATAGAGTCACTATTGGGTATGGTACTTAGTAAGGTTCATTAAAGTTTAGAATAATCGTGGGGGAAACACACTACAGCTGACCAAGAAGAAGTAAATTCATTGATGATTGGCATTGAAGATTCTGCTGATGTTTATGATTGTGCTTTTATGGAAGAGTCAATCTATTTGCTTGTATTTCTGTATAATATAGGAAGAGAGGAGAAAAATATTAGTCTTTTCCATAGTCTCAGGGCAGAGATTTTGCTGTGCTTCTGAAGTGAAAGGTAGAAGAGAAAGTTGCTCCAGGATGCTGGTGTCGCTCAGAATCATGGCAGAAGTGAGAGCAAAACATTGGCTGAAAAGAAAGGAAAGAAAATGTAATAGAAGCAGATAATATGAAGGTATAGAAAGGAGATTTATTTCAGTGACTTTGAAAAATAAGTCTAAAGGGAAGATTATCCAAAGAGAACTATTTGGAGATGAAAGTACACAAATAATGCTATAGATCTAGACTTCCATTGGATTTAGATTTTCAAAAACATGTAAAATGTGGTCATAGGGAATTGGTCATTGGAGTTGAAGAAATAAAGTAACTAACTATGATGAAGGGTTTTAAATAGATCATCTCCGTGGACAAAAAATGATTCAAGCCCTAGAAGTTACTCTGAATAGTGGTGAAAGACATGAGCAGAGCCCAATTCCCATAGTCAATGTAGGGGTTCATAAGCATGTTACTATTAAATTATGGGTTCAAGACAGTGAGAAAACATACATTTTAAACAATAGAAAAACTGAAAATAAGTAAAAGAGTAATGTTTACAAAGTGACTATAGAGTAGAGCAAGAAAGCTGATCCCAAATTGAGACTCTGAAGTAGGTCAGGATCTAACAAGTGATTGTGTCTACTGCAAAGAGCCTTAGGAAATAAGAGTTCAAAGACTTTTTTTCTTTTTCTTTTTATATTCAACTTAGCTTTTTGCTTTTCTAATTCTTTTGTCCAAGGCTTATAGTTAAATTTAATATTTTTATCTCCCCAAATGCCTATCTCTTTTCTTTATGCTTTAATAAATAAAAACTCTGGGAAATTCAGAACAATTAAAATTTTGACTAGCAATTTAGCACTTATCTTACAAAAATAAAAAGACACAGGAGATATAAATTATGTGAAAGGTTGTTTTATGACTATATTGTTGTCAAGTATAGTATAAAGTATGGGTTTATGATTTTATTTAATATGATATTTTAAAAGTAGTTTTGTGTAATGTTAAGTTTTAAAAGTATAATGTGAAATGTACTGATAGTAATTTTTTGTATGTGCATGGAATCAAGAAATGAAATAATTTCTCCAAAGCTTTGAAAGTCATTTTTGCTAAATGGTAGAATTATGGAAGATATTTTTTTCTTTTTATTGGTTTTCTTATTTTTCAAGACACAGATGAGTACTTTTAAAAACAGCAAGGTGATAGCCATAACTTATCTTTATTAATAATCACATTAAATAGAAATAGTCTAAATTCTCCTATTAAAGGCAGACATTGTCAAATTAATTAAAAGAGCAAAAATCAACCATATGTCGCCTACACATGGTTTGAATATAAACAAATACGTTAAAATGATGAAAAAGGACAGACCATTTTAACACTAAACAAATAAAAATCCTGAAATGCTTGTGTTAATACTAATCAAAGGAGATTTCAGGCACTGTTTTTGTAAGTAGAGGTAAGAATATTACTTGTAATAAAACAATTTTATCACTATAATAGAAGAATCAATTATTGAAGATGATACAATAATACTAAATGTTTATAGACCTGATAATATCTTCAAAAATATTAAATAATAACCAAGAAAAATGTAAGGAGAAATGGACAATAAATTCAAAAAAAATCCTGAGATTATAATTAATACCTTTCCCTCAATAATTAATAGAACAAGTAGGCACAAAATCAATGAATACAATATAAATAATTTTGAAAACACTATCGATCATTTTGAATATTCAAGTTTATATGGAACACTTTTCATGATAGGAGATATTTTGAGTCATAAAAAAGTTCTCAATATATTTTAGAAGGTTTGAATTATTTAAATTTTCTTCTCTGACCCAAATTAAATTAATTCAATTTAAGGAGGTCTCTAGAAAATCACAGAAATTTAGAGAGAAAAAAAAACTCTTCTAAATAACCTATGAAAAAAATGAAATTCAATAAGGAATTTAAAAGTATGTTGAATTAAATGAAAATGAAAGTACAACATACTCAAAATTATAAGATATGCTAGAACATTACTTATAGGAAAATTCACAGTAATTAATACCTATATCAAAAAATAAGAAAGGTACATCAGCTTAATCTCAGCTTCAACTTAAAAAATGGAAAAAATTATTTAAAATAAGCAGAAGAAAAGTGAATAATAAAGATCAGAAGAGAGAGAGAGGGAGAGAATATATATTTGATTTCAAGAATGAGACAGGAAAAATCTCTGTGTGGTCTTAGATATTAAAACAATAATAAAAATATTTTCAACAATTTTATGATAAGACATTTGACAATTTAAAAAATACATTGAAAGACACAAAGCTCACTAAAAAAGATAGAAATAACCTGAGACACCACATTTCTGCTAACTTAATTTGTACTTTAAAACTACCCCCCCCAAAATTTTCCAAGAATCCATTGATGAATTTAACCAAATATTTACATAAGAAATATTATAAATTATACATAAACTGTCTCATTAATATAAAAATGATGATATAGATCTTTATTTATTTTAATAGATGAGATTTATCTTGATGCCAAAAACAATGACTTTACAAAAGAATCAGACTACAGAGAAACATCCCTCCTAAACAAAGATGCAAATACCTAAACACAACATTACATAATTTAAGCCAACAATAAATAAAAATATAACACAGTATGACCATGGGACTTTATTCCAAGAATGCAAAGTTGGCTTCATTAAAAATTAATGTAATTGATATATTACAAAAGTAAAAATTACAACCTTATGATCATCTTATATATTAAAAAAGACATTTTAGAAATCCATCATTTATCTGTGTTAAAATTTTTAAGTTACTTAGGAATAAAAAGAAATTTCTTTGACCTGATAAAAATCTTAAGTTAATGTCATTCTTACTTACGAAAGGCTGAATTTATAGTCCGTATACTTAGGGAAAAATACATGGATTCCACTCTCTCTACTTATATTCAGAATTACATTAGGGAAACTATTGATAAATAATACAGTAATACAAGATGAAGATGAAATAAAAGTCATTCAGGTTCAAAAATAATATTGGGAGAATCCATCCTTATTTGCAGACAACCTGATCTTTTATGTAGACAGAAAACTGTACTTGAAAAACAATTAAAATTAAATTAAATTAAAAAATAAAAAAAGAAAGGAAGAAATAAACAAATAAGTAATATCCAGTAGTTTAGGGATGAATTTTCCCTAAAAAAAAGTCATTTATATACAAAATAGCAACTATAACTAATATGTGAATTAAACAAGGTTGGAGGACACAAAATTAATATACAAACATAATCCAAAAATAAAAATTATAAAAAGAAATATCATTTATAGTAGCAAGAAACAATATAAAATACTATGCCTAAATGGACAAGATATAAAAGATCTACACAGTGCAAACAAAATACTGAGAAAAATTAAGGAAGATCTAAATAAATGTTGAGATATATGATATTCATGAATCAGAAGATGTAATGTTGCTACTTGTCTATCTTCCTAAAATAGATCTATATATCCAATTTTCTCAGTTAATAATCCAACAGATCAATTTGTCAAAATTGACAAGCTAATTAAAAGAAGGTAGGGAAATACAGAAGACCTAGATTGTTCATAGCCACAATTGAATATTAGTACAAAGTTGGAGCACTAACAGTGTCTTATTTCAGACAAATGAAAATATGTAGTCATCAAGACTGTGAGATTTTGGCATATATATGTGTGTGTATATTCAATATACATATATATATGTGTGTATATATTCAATACACATATATGGGTGTATATTCATATATATACATCTATACACACACATATACGGGTATATATTCAATTCAGTTGTGTGTGTATATACATGTGTGTATACATGTGTGTGTGTGTGTGTATACACACACAACTGAATTGAATATAAAGTCCAGAAATAGATACATACATATTTGGCCAAAGGTACCGAGACAAGTGAGTGTAGAAAGGACAGTCTTTTTAAGAAATGGCATTCCAGGAACTAGATATCCATATGTGAAAAACAGAAACAGAAAAGAAAACTTTTGATTTTGCATCACGCCATATATAAAAATTAATCTTAAATAGATCATAGAAATAAACATAAAACTGCACATATAAAACATTTAGAATTATATTATAGAACTATTTTATGACCTTATATTAGGCAAAGATTTGTTTTTTAGACAAAGTTCTAAAAGTACCATCCATGATAGGACACATTGATAAAATGAGCTTCATAAAGACTGAAAATTTTTGCTCTTTGAGAGACACAGTTAAAATGAAAGAGCAATTCATACCTTGGAGAAAATATTTGTAAATTATAAACCTATTAAAGGACTTCTGTCTACATATAAAAATAATGCAATATTCAGTGATAGGTAACAATCTAACTCTAAAAATGGACAAAATATTTAAAAAGATAATTCACTAAAGAGAATATACCAATAACAAATTTGAGTATGAAAAGATGGTCAAGAGAATTAACACAATAATATACCTTAAAACAACAATAAGATACACCCTATTAAATATCTATAATAATTTACCATACCAAGTGTTGTGAGGGCGTGGAACAATTAGACTCCCAAATGTTTACTTGATGGATTTGCATCCAAATACAAATGATTAATTTGACTAAATTAAACATAATACATTATTTCAGTCAATTGGCAGCACTTAACCACATCCAAAAATAAAAGTAAAAAGACATTTTAACAAAAAAAATCCATAGTAACAAATACATAAACTTAATACTTTAATAATTAATTTAATCATTTATTAAAATGCCTGATATTTTAATGTATATTAGCACAGTTCAGTACACACAGAAATGGTTTATAAAGCATATAAAGAAGTTAAGACTTTCTGATTTCTATTCCCAATGAGCATATGATCTATTTACGAAGCAATGTCATTTATGCGTGCAATAGGTATTTCAAGTGAATAAACAAAAATAATTGCAATAATATACTTCAAAGAAAGGAGAAATCTATTTAATTGAAGGAATCAGGGATGGATTTATAGACTAGAGAGGGATGAATTCAGTTTAGATCATTTGTAGGGTTTGAATAAGTTAATGGGGAATGTGGGAATAAAATATCATTGCTCTTGTTGGGAACTAACATAATATTTTATAGCTATGAATTGTCATAAGTTGCATGGCTTCCTTTTTATTACTCAATAAACTATAAAAAGTATAAAGAGACTGAATAAATCACATAGATAAGCATTAAATCTACTAAAAATGGTTCAAACACAGAAAAGCATTCAAACATACAATTAAATGTATAAGGTATTTTTATATTAAATGCTTTCATCCAACAAACATCTTGAGCACATTCTATGAGCTGAGTACTTTAGAGGTACCAGGGATGGCTTGAACTGAATTTATTGTCAAATAAATTTAATGTTGAATGTATCTGTTGCTTTGATATATAGTTATATGTTATTACATTATATTTAATTTATATCCAGGAAAATATGTTTTCAGGAATATAAGAGTATGGACAACCAAAGGTTCAGTGGTAAGATAATATGCTGAGGTTTGAAGTAAGCTAAGGCTTATATAACATGCTAGACAATCACATTATTTTTTTTCTAGAACTGTTTTTTTCAAATTTCCAATGACTGAATATGTACTTAGAAATAAAATACCCGGGGGTGATTTTTAACCAGTCATTTTATTTAATCTGTGGACCTTGAAAAAAAGCATTTCTAGAAAAAAATACTAATGTGAGACAGATAAATGTATACCTGAAACTAATATTGTATGTCAACTGTAATTAAAAATATAAATTTTAAAATAGCTTCCAGATTACGGCTTGAGAGACAGGATACAGGATTGTGTTTCTCACTTAAAGAAAATACGGGGGGTGGAGATACTTTGGAAACAAAGATAAAGAATTCTGTTCTGGTCCAGTTGAGTATTAGGTGCTAAAGAACCTTCAGGTAAAAACATATGAGAGGGACCAAAAATATGGAATTTATTTATTAAAAATTGTGTATTTATTTTTACATGTTTAAACTTCAGTCACCTTCAAAGTACTCTCCATTTGATGCAATACACCTATGGAGGCATTTTTCTCCACTGCTCAAAACATATTTGAACTTGTCAACTTTGATGCCTTTTAGTGCTTCTGTTCTACCCCCCACAACCTCTTCCCTATAGACAGAAGATTTCCTTCTGAAGATCTTCTCATCTAGGAGACAAAAAAGTTGCTCAGGTCAAGATCAGGTGAATAGGGAGAGTGGGACATGGGAGTCATGCTATTTTTGGTCAAAAACTCCTGAAAAGTCAGCACAGTGTTGGGAGATGTGCTCATAAATCAGGGTGTGCCCACCCTGAAATGGGCAAACATGATGAGTCTTCAAAGAAAGTTTTTTTACACTGAAGCCAAACATAGTCTCTCACAACAATGCTGATGGGTTGCTAGAACATTAACCTGGCAGGGGAAGCCCATACTATAAGGGCACATCTTCTAGAAGATAATTCTGAGTTTTGGGGGGTCCTCCTAATATTAAGGACATGGTACACTGGTATAAGTGCAAGGGACAGAACTGGTCTCGAGTCATAAAGTCATGATTCACTAATAGAGATGATAAGTAAAATAAGGAGATAGTATAAGTTTGCTAAAAAAAAGACCTGTTAGATTGAGAATAGAAGAACACATAGGACAACCTGACAAAAAAAATATAAAACACAACAGGTGGAAATGGCAACAGAGACAGACTAAGGTTGATTAGAGACATAGGAGAAAACACATGTTCTCCAAAATGTGATATGACTGCAAATCATTTATATATATATATACATATATATATGTATATATATACATATATATACTTCATGTATATATATATTAAATATTTTCACTAATGTGTATTTATTTACATGAAAACTAACTTCTCTGTATATATTTATGGCACTTGAGATGTGCAGAAATACTGAGCTTTAGGAGAAAGTAAAACTAATCTAATACTTAAAGTAAGATGTGTAATCATATTTGGTTTTGGTATGATCCTAAATATAAAATATATTTTTCCAAAAGAAAAAAATAAGAAAATTTAAAGCAATATTAGGTTCAATCTACAGATTTTGGGAGAATTGCAATGTTTTGGATCTTTGAGCAAGTCATGATTTACTCAGGATTTTGAAAAATTTAATTTCCATTGTATATGACTTTTATAGTTCTTAATATCTTAAATTATAATTATAGTTGCAGAGCTACAAATTTTATTTGGAAATATGCTTCATTGATTTAAATAAGAAGCTGGCTTTAAAAGAGGACTGAATTGCCCTAAATACTCCATATACTCGTTTTGTCCAACAGGGGTTTTAAAAATGATGCTCACAGGCCCTGGTTGGTACAGCTCAGTGGACTGAGAATGGGCCTGTGAACCAAAGGGTTGCCAGTTCAATTCCCAGTCAGGGCACATGCCTGGGTTGCAGGCCAGATCCCTAGTGGGAGGCAGATGAGAGGCAACCATACATTGATGTTTCTCTCCTTCTCTTTCTCCTTCCCTTCCCCTCTCTCTAAAAATAAATAACTAAAATCTTTTTAAAAAATGATGCTCACATGACAATTATCTACTTCCTATTGGCAATTACCCTATTTTTGAAACATGGAATCTGTGATTTCCCATGCGACATATTTTGTTTTTTCTTGATAAAAACAGAGGAAAGACTAAACTGATTAAAATTTAAATAAATAATTATTTAAAATTTAAGTACCTGTATGCCATCTTTCAGGAGAAAGCATATAAAAATAGCCAAGTTATGCCCTGGCTGGTGTAGCTCAGTGGATTGAGCACGGGCCTGAGCACCGAAGGATTGTGATTCGATTCCCAGTCAGGGCACATGCCTGGGTTGCAGGCCAGTTCCCAGCAGGGGATGCATGACAGGCAACCATACATTGATATTTCTCTCCCTCTCTCCTTCCCTTCCCCTCTAAAGATAAATAAATAAAATCTTTAAAAAATCGCCAAGTTATAAGTCATTCAAAAAAGGGGATTTATGATTAAAACAACAAGCCAACTTTTACTATAGTTTCTCTCCTGGATGCTGCTCTATAGAATAGTTATAATAAATCATGCAGTGAATGAATACAAAATAAAATTCTTTTAACTTACTAAAGACAATATCCTGAGACTTATTTCTTTCTGACTTTGTGTACTTATGCATGCACATCTTTTTTATTGGATATTTTATAATGTATTGAATATACCATACCACATTCCAACAAACAATTTAGACATCTGTGTATGATCAGATAAACATTTGTAATCCATTTTTCATTTTAATCTCGTATGTCATGTATTTGCACATTTAGTGCCAGGGTCGCAGTATTCCTGTTGTTTACAATTTTGTTGTAAGCAAACCTAGTAATATCTAGCCATCTTTTCACAGGCTATGGAGAGCATGTTTTATTTGGTTACAAATGCTATTTGAAATTTTATAAACTGGAGTATTATCTGAAATATATCTCCTCAAAAATTTAGTGTTCATTTTTAGGATTTTAGACATATTCTTTCTAACTATTATTGCTAAATTCATATTTTCAAGTAAGTTTGCCGAAGAGACCATTTAGAATAGGCCCGTACATTTTTTTTTCACAATAGGTGTAGTTTTTTCCTCTTCCATTTGCATGGATAAAAAGCTTGTAAGTTTTTAGGGAAAAAAATGTTAGAATTATAACATAAAATAATTAGTAAAATAGCAGATAGGAACTAAGTTGAAAGAGATGAAGAGACAAGGAGAAGGGCATGCAGTGGCAAAAAGATGAAGACAATAAATTGGAAAAATATCAGAAAAATGCATCATGATAAATTGTCTTTCAAATATAGGAATTTTGGTATTAAATCTTCTGGACGCTTTGTGTACATTTACTACCTAAGAAGCTTGAACAGATATAAAAATGTTCAGGAAAGGGAGATGAGGAAAAAATTAAGTTCACATCTCTTCTCACAGATTTAATAACTACTCAATAATTTGATTAGCCTACTAAGATTAAAAATACCTTGAAATCTAAGCTTCTTGCTTATGCAGTGCCTTGGAATCAGAAAGTTACAATAATCTCACTATTTGCCTAAATTTTTAAAATTATATTTTATTGATTATATACTACAGTTGTCCCAATTTTTCCCCATTTGCCCCTCTTCACACAGCACGCACCACTCCCTTAGGCAATCCACACACTATTGTTCATGTCCATGGGTCGTGAATAGGCTCTATGGCTACTGTACTTTTACTGTACTTTTATTGTACTTTTACTATGTACTTTTACATAGAGCCATAGGCTCTATGGCTACTGTCCTTTACTGTACTTTACATCCCCATGGCTATTCTGTAACTACCTACTTGTACTTCTTAATCTCCTCACTTTTCACCCACTGTCCCCCATACCTCGCTCCCATCTGGCAACCATCTCTCCATATCCATGATTCTCTCTCAGTTGTTCTGGTTGGCTTAGTTTGTTTTTTTAGATTCAACTGTTGACAGACATGCATTTTTGCCATTTAATTGCTCATAGTTTTCATCTTCTTTTTCTTAACATTTCCTATAATAATGGTTTGGTGATGATGAACTCCTTTAGTTTTTTTTCTTGTCTGGGAAGCTCTCTATCTGTCCTTCAATTCTAAATGATAGCTTTACTGGGTAGAGCAACCTTGGCTATAGGTCCCTGCTTTTCATGACTTTGAATATTACTTGCCAATTCCTTCTACCCTGAAA
>PVKM010042610.1:0-12771 GCA_004027735.1 Carollia perspicillata
TGAGCTATTCTTAGCCAAGGTGTGGGAGCCTGGCAGGAGCCACAGGCACTGCCCCAAGGGTCAGAGACAGGAATTAGCCACCCACTCTGGCTGCTTCCCCTCTCTCCCTTGGCTGCCCCTCACACGAGGAAATGCCCCTCACCCTCAAACATGGACCACCTCTTAGGGCTCAGACATGGACCACCCCTTTGGTCCCCTCAGCAGTAAACGTGGCTCAGCCTCCTTCCTAGAGGTCAGTTTGTGGGTACAGTTTGAGTTTCGGGGCACTTTAGCAACCATCTCTTAGAACACTATCATTCTACAGATGCCAAGAGTGAGCCCACAGAGGGACAGTGATTTGTGCAGGTCCACCTGGATATTGAGGGTCTGATGCAGAACTCTGACCACGGCTGCATGGGGATCAAGGCTGTAGGAATGCCCTGGCCAGTGGCTCAATTGGTTGCCACATCCTCTGTACACCAAAAAGATCTTGGTTCATTTTCAGTCAGGGCACACACCTAGGTGTCCAGTTCGATCACCGGTTGGGGCATGTCCTGGAAGAAATACATCGATGTTTCTCTCTTATACCAATGTCTCTCTCTCTCTCTCTCCCTCTTTCTCTCTCTCCCTCACCCAAGTTGAGATATCCTCAGGTGAGGATTAAAAAAAAAGTTCTGGGAGCTATAAGATTAGGTTCAGGTTTTCAAAAGCCTGTCAGAAGACATGGGCTACCTGTGACAACAAATTAGAATAAGATTACCAACTGTGCTTTTATGGAAAAGACTTTCTTTTGAGCTTATGCTCTTCTTCTCTAAATGTAGTAAAAATAAACTTGTGTTTATTAAATGACTGTAATAGTATACGATAATATACTGATACATGAAAAAAGGAACCAACAGAGTGGCGAATACTCAAACATAAATTAAAACAGCCTTCATTCATTTATTCATTCATTCACTAAATATTCAGAGTGTCAATTATCATATGGCACAGAATACAAAGGTTTCTGCTGTTGTGTTTCTCACAGTCACATGGGGATGACAAGTAACAAGCAAGTAAACATATGACTGTAAAATGTGATTCACACCAAGAATGAGCTTTTAACAAGGGATGCCGTGAGATAGAATAGAGGGGACTGGTACGGGGATTTATTTTCAATCAGGTGGTTAGGGAAGACCACAGGATGAGGAGCCAATTTATAAAAAGTGAGCAAGGAAGAGGAGAAGCCATGCAAAGGGACAGCTTGGTAAAGACTTGAAGTTGGCAGAGACCTTGAGAATGTTTGTGGAACCCAAAACAGCCAGCATGGTGGAAAGACTGGGCAAGGAGGTGAGGCTAGATAAGAGAGGAGGTTGAGAGGCAAGCTGGGGTCCAGCCCTTTCAGGTCTTATTGGACATGATGAAGAGTTTGGATTTTATTTTAGAGCAAAGTGAAATTATTGAAGTGTTTTCAGCAAGGGAATGAAATGGCCCCATTTTAATTTTGAATACATCATCTCTGCCTCTGAAGAATGAAAAGGAGAAGCTCAAGAATGGGCACAAGGGCCGTTGATATTTCAGGTGATAAATGCAGAAGCAACGGAGATGTAGAGAAGTGGTAGACTCAAGACCTCCCTAGGGAAGACGGTGTTCTACTTGTCAAGCAAACACACCCATACACATGGAACACACACACATGCATGTGCACACATGCATGCATGGGCAATCATGCACATGCATGCATGTGTTCCCATGCACACATGCACACACACAAAATGCATTTGGTTATCTGGCAAATGTTGTAAAATTGTATGTTTGTCGGGGCACAGGTTTTTGGAGAAAAGACTGAGAACACTCCAGACCCTCCCATTCTGTCTCCAGTTCTAATCCTCTGGCTCCAGCATGGGGTCTCCAGCAGGCTTCTGTGTTTCTCCTCTTAGATCAATACATGCTCAGAGGAATCTCTCTGGTCCTGTCCCCACTGTCCCCAACCAATCCTCCCAGAGCTCCTTAGATTGGACATGAGCATCTCTGGAGAAAGCACACATCTGGGCAGCAGCTGCCTGGCCACTCTCACAAAATCATCTCCATCTAATCCAGTTGAAGTTGGAATGGAGAAAAGGCGTGGAAAACTAAGGGAAAACATGAAGCCTGTCCAAGATGGGATCTGCGTAGAGTGTCAGGGGCACCACCCCAAATCTTTGGAGACATGCCTCCAGGGTAGCCATTAGGATTTCTACTGGCTTTTGTGCCTTCTTCTGATCCCTGCAAGACCAGATGTGTCTAACAGCTGTGTACCATCTGCTACCCTCTAGCACAGAGGAAACTACAGTTTGAATGTTAAAGAAGTGAGGAGGAAGACAGACTCTTCCTTGGCTCTAGAGGGTGAGTTGTGTGTATAAGGAGTCTCGACTTACCGTGAAGTATCCCAATGGTCTGGCATTTGTCTGCAAAGTGAATGCCTCCCCCCAAACCCTCCTGGCATGGGAAGAATTTTCAAAGAAAACTTAATGTTCTAAAGCTTCCAAAGTCCTTCCTTACTAAATGTTTCACAGACTCTAGCTTAGAAACTTCATCTTTCTTATTGACTCCACTCCTTGCTCCTCTCCCTTCCTCCACACCCCAAACACTTGCACCCTGAGTTCCCAACATGGGTCATCATGAGTCTGACAGCATCTCGTCAAGCTGACATATAATCTTCCCCAAAGGAAAAGAGCTGTACTCCCATCCAGAAGATGATGTTATCAGCTGCTTCCCTGAGCTCAGAAGTGTGGTGCAGCCCAGACATATGGATCTTTTTAGAGACTCATGCAATTTGGCAGCCTTGTTTCACACCCTCCAAATCCTGCTGCTCTGACACTGCTTTGCTGGGAGTGCACCAGGAACGGGTCGGAGTGGGTCCGTGTGGGCTCTTTTCTTCTTCTCTTTCCTTGTAATGTCTCCTGGCAACCCTCTACTCAATCTGGAAAACAAAAATAATTTTTCTCCTGGCCCAGTCTTTGGCTGTAAACAGAGAGAGACAGAAAGAGAGAGAGACAGAGACACACACACACACACACAGAAAGAGAGAGAGAGAGAGAGAGAGAGAGAGAGAGAGAGAGAGAGAGAGAGAGAGAGAGAGAGAGAACTGTTCTGGTCAGTTTTCCAAGACAAAGATGGGAGACCCTCAACCAACTACACACTGTTGTCTTGCTCCTCCTCTTCCACCCCCAGACATTCAAGGGGGAGCCATTGACAAGCCCAACATCTGTGTGAATCTGCTGCTGAATCTGTGCAGTGCACAGCCTGAATGCTATCTGCTGCAACCCTGCCTCCTCCTTCGGGTAATCCAGCCTGAGCCTCTGACGAGTACATTCAGTCTTGCTCTCTGTGCTCAGAAATGATGGGAAATGCTTGTCCTGAGACAAAAAATATGTCTCTGAAACACTGCAGGCTCACACTTGCCTCACTTTTCCCAGTCAGGCACTCGGAAGGCTGGCATGTCTTAGAGGACAGGGAACTTTCTTGCTGCCTCGGAAGAAAGAAAGACTGCTCAGAGACCAGCCACCAGAACGGCCAGGGGAAGTGTCTGGAACTCAGACGTCCTGTTGTCCTGGAACAAGGCCCTTGGTGACCCTTAATCTGGCAGTCTGCAAAATTTAAACCCTAAAGGGTGGTACCACCTTGGATGAGGATGCTGAACTAGGAAGGGTTCAAAAAATTCCTAGGAATTGGCTGTCCTTGAGCCATTCCCTGGCCTTCCTAAGCGGTCTCTCCCAGGCCATAAGTCCAACTCGGAAGATAAGAAATGGGAGACACAAAAAGCAAGGAACGCTTTGTTTTTTTCTTCCAGAACCAGGCCTGGACCAACCATGTTATTTCACTTTTGATGGTCTCAAGACAGAGAAGACCTCTGTACAAAGTGCAAGAGTCAATAGTTTGGGACAGATGTTTCCTTTCTAGCCACGTTTTCCTGCCTCAAGTTAAAAATAACTGCCTTCTTCGCTGTGACTTCCATAAAATGTATGTCATTAAAGGTCTGCCTTTGGGTTTCCAAAGACAAAGACTGATAAGTTCCTAGATTTTGTAGCCTTTTGGCCCATAAATTAGGTACAGTATCAGGTACAAAATGATCCAACCCCTTGAGGAAGTTTCCTGGACCCTCTAGTGAGGGAAATTTCTTCCCTACACCTACCTTCAGGTAGCACCAAAGAGAGAGTTTCCAAGTGAGGAAGGACAGTTTGTCAAGTAGATCTACTTTCGTTTCTCTGAATAAATCCTTCAACTGGACATTTTCTTGAATTAATTATTCCTCCAGTCCCAGGGCAAGCTGGACCCCCTTTGATACTCTGGCTTTCATGGAAACATAAATGCTGTCTGGTAGCACTCACAAGCAATGGGGAGACAGGCCTGCATCATCGGGAAGATTTACCGAAACCCTAGAACAGACACAAGGGGACCGAGAAGGGACAATACCAGAACTACAGACACACTCCCATTCACAAACAATGGATTTCAGACCGATTCTCAGAACTCATTCCTGAGGCTTAAGGGCTCTTAACCCAAATTGCCCTCATTGCTGACTTCTTCATCCTTTGGCCAAGTCGTTCTCAGTTATTGCACCACTGCTCCCACAGACAACCCAGGTTTTCACAAATCTAAAAAAAAAGGAACTGTAATAACAAATAAGCATGGCACACTTTTCCTTTTAAAATGAAAACAGCATTATTTGTTGTTTTTGTTTGTAAAAGTAACACAGTTACTGTAAAAAAAATGACATGCTGCATACAGAAGTGAAGAGGGGAAATATACGCGTAACCACCCCCCAGAGATAACTGTGTGTGTGTGATGCTTGTTATCATGTCACACCCTGACCTTTCCCCCTCCCCACAACAAAACAGCGTCACCCTGTGATGCCTTTTTTTCCTACTCGTTTGTCATATCACCAGTTCTTTTTCTTAAAAGATTTTATTTATGTTATTTTTAGAAAGAGAGGAAGGGAGGGAGAAAGAGAGGGAGAGAAACATTGATGTGAGAAGGAAACGTCAATTGGTTTACCTCTCGTCTGTGACCCATGCCCTGACCGGGGTCCAAACCCACAACCCAGGCATGTGCCCCAACCACGAATTGAGCCAGTGATCTTTCCATTGGTGGGATGACACTCAACCAACTGGGCCACACTGGGCAGGGCAATATCACAAGTTCTTAATAGCTGTGCACAGAAAAGCTGTGGATTATGTGCAAGTCTAGCTGAACTACCACATCCTTCTCTCTCATTCAGAAGCTTGTCCCTTAGGAGGCAAAACTGGGATGGTAGATCTGGGCCAATGCTTAAGGGGAGGGATGAATGAGGCATTGCATTTTCTGCCTCTTTTCTGAACATCATTACATTTTTATCTTTAGTAATATCCCAAGGGGCCTATGAAAGATGCCAGCAGATTATCTTGGGCACCTGCACTGCTGATCAGTCCAAGCTCACTCCCTTCTAAGAAACAGCCCCACCTGCCAAGGGCAAGACTGGGATGTTATCCCAGCATAAGAATAATAATCTCCAACACACTTGAAGTTATATACACACACATATATATACATACACATATATAGTTGAAAAGTTTTGTAACTTAAATATTAGTGAAAAATTATTCAGAAACAACTACAGACATGGTTGAGAAAGAGAACAGACTAGATAAAATACAGGTTGAGGTAAAAAGAATTTTATCAACAACAATTTGAAAACTTTGATAAATACATCATTTCCTAGGAAAATAACAAAGTTTACCTGAGAGTAAATTTTTTAAACTGAGAAGTCTCAGAACAATTACAAAAATGAAAACAATCTTTTAAAATAGTCCCACACTGCCCTGGCTGGTGTGGCCCAGTGGATTGAGCACGGGCCTGTGAAGCAAAGGGTCGCCGGTTCGATTCGCGATGGGGACACATGCCTGGGTTGCAGACCAGGCCCCTGGGGCATGTGCCCAGTAGGGGACACGTGAGAGGCAACCACACATTGATGTTTCTCTCCCACTCTTTCTCCTTCGTGGTCAGGGCACATGCCTGAGTTGTGGGTTCGGACCCCGGTCAGGGCATGCGTCACAGATGAGAGGCAAACCAATAGATGTTTATTTCTCACATCAATGTTTCCCCTCTTCTCTAAAAATAAATAATAAATATTTAAAAAATAAAATAGTCACACACTAAATACCACTTGCAAACAAAACTTTAAAGAAGTGATCATCCAAATCTTCTAAAAACTCTTCCTAACAATGGAACAAAAATGAAATACTCTCCAAACAGTTTATAAGGACTTCATAACCCAATACCAAAATCAGATAATGACACAATGATGAAAGAAAAATTACAGGCCCATTTCATTTATGAATATAGAAGCAATAATCATAGGTAGAAGATTGTATTAACAAATTAAATTCTACAGTGTATAAAAATGATAATAAATCATGACAAGTGTAGGCTTAATGCAAAGTTGGTTTAATTTTAGCAAAATCTATCATTGCAATTCACTACACTACCATATTAAAAAAGAAAACCCATATATCATTTCAACAGATAGAGATAAGACCTTTAAAATTATATGTATTATTAAAGAAAGAAATCTTCTGGTAAATTAGTAGTAGAAGAGGATCTCTTCAGGATGATAAAAAGCACATATAAAAATTAAGCAAATGTAGTCTTAAGTAGGGAAACATTAGAATACTAACCTTTAAAATCTGGAATGAAGCAAGGATATATAGACCACAGCTTTCATCCTTGTCGTGGATGTTCTTGCCAGCACGTTAATTTAAAAAAATTATAAGTCATAGGGAAATGGACTAGAAAGAAAAATAAAATCATCACTATTTGCAGTCGTTATGATATTTACATAGAAAACCCCAAAGAGTCTATAAATACTTAGAAATAATAGAATTGAACAAGGGAGCTGAATAAGATTAAATAAAACAATAACCTACATTGTCATACACCAGCCACAAAAATAATTAAAAAGATATTACTTACAATAGCATTAGAGGACATCAATTACCTAGAAATAAATCTAACAAAAAATAAATAAAATAAAACCACTACGGGGAAAGTCATAAACTTCAAAGAAGACCTAAACAGTAGAGACCTATGCCAAGTTGGTGAATGAAAGATTCTGTTCTCTCCAAACTAATCTACAGAGTATTTTTTAAAATTCTTTTTAAAAAAGATTTAATTAATTTATTTATTTTTGGAAAGAGGGGAAGGAAAGGAGAAAGAGAGGGATGTGCCCTAACTGGGAATTGAACCAGTGACCCTCTGGTGTGCAAACTGGCGCTCAATCCACTGAGCCACACCAGTAAGGGCTACAGAGAAAATTTTTAAATCAAAACACAAAAGGGTATTTGGGGGAGGAACCTGATAAGGAGATTCTAACATACACCGAAGAATAAGAGCCAAGAATAGCTGAGCCACTTTCCTGGAGAAAATAAGAGCCTTCACTTGCCCTACCCACACTGGGACTTATTTGAAGCTGCAGTAATTAAGACAGTGATGGAAGCCCTGAGGTACACACAGTGATCGATGGATAGAGAGCCCAGAAACAGTCCCACATACGTATGGTGTGGCCTATGTCAACAATGGCATTTCGGGTCAGTAGAGAAAAGACAGACTACTGATAAACAGAGCCAGAAAAGTGGTTAAATCTGTAGGAAAATGTATGAAACTGGATCAGCTCCATTTATAAATCTAGTGTCTCTCAATCCCAACTCCGAGCTTCTATACTCTTCTCTATAATGCTGGCTATACTGCGTGTTTGCGCTATTATGTGAGAATATTCAATTCTGCTACAGAGGACAAGAAAAGCAAACAGGATGGGTGAAATTCATCAGATATGCTAAGTTTAGATTATAAATAAACAAGTCACTTGTCAGACGCAGGCAGAATTCAGATGTGCTAAAAATAAGTGGTAAGTTTGTAATCCATAAAACATGTAAGAATAGAGTAAATGGAATATATTGTAAAAAGAATGGAGTGAACAAGAATGTTCCTTGCAGGTAGAAAAGGATGGAAAAATCAAGTCATAATGTACAGTGCATGCCCCCCTGGGGCTGACAGCCAGGGCATCCTTAAGTTTTCTAGCTATTGGTGATGCCATTCTGGCCTCTGTATGCTCTGTCCCAGAAATGTTGACAAAAGGGAAGGATGCCCAGAACACTGACCAGCTGTTTGAGCAGACCTGTGGCCAGGCCTACATGCCCCTGAGCATCCCAGCAGAGCACGTTTACATCTGTTCCGAGCATCTTCCATCTACTGATCCCTTATTTAACTTCAATTCTGTCCTCATGACTACACTATTAGAGCATAACACAAGATTTAGATAGTGTGGTCCTTTCACCCCGCTTGCCTCCTTCCCAAGTGGGTTCACCTACCTAAATCTTTCCCCTTGATTCTGACTGTGTGTTTTAAATAGACTCAAAAACTTTTGTGACTTCATCAGTATGGTTTGGTCTGGCCTTCTTGGTCTGTGGTCTCTACAGCTTGCTTATAGTGTATGTAGAGGCTACCACTGCCTGGAGCTAATTTCCCACAGGACACTGGGGCTGGGAACCTACATGCCACATTTCCCCGACTCCCTTGTTGGCTGGTTTCTGGTTAAGTTCTGGCAAGAGGAGGCACTAGAGAGATACTGGAAGGCAGGAAGAGGAAAGAAGGGACTCACTTCTAACTTCGAGTTCTCTTTGCCTCTCTCTAGCATCTGAACATCTCTGTTACCAAAGACCCCTCTCTGCCAAACTGGGATCCAAACCCTGAGAGCTTTCAAAGACACAAAATAAGTTTACACCATGGGAAAAAAGTGTTGGTTCCAAAATATAAACTTGAAATTTCAAAATGAACAAAAGTTTTATTAAATGCTTACAAATGGTAAACTTAGCCAACTTGTAAACTGCAACTCAACTTTTTAACAGTTCTGTATAAATGTAATAAAGTTTGAATTATAAGAACAAAATGAAGAATATATTTTAAAACTAAAAAAATTTTTAAATAATTTCACTTAATATTTTTTACATCCAAGAAGTTATATTTAACATGGGATAAGGATCTGTTTTAACTTGATCCATATGATGTATGTGTATTTTGGGGCTGAGGTCGGGGGGTGCTCAATGGTAAGGGTGGTCATGACCTGGAGATCTATAAAAAACCTGACAGAGCCCCTCACTCTATACATTTCTGTTGCACCCTCCACTATGTGCAGTGTACTTAACATGGTATTCTGGCAACAGCTTATGTAATGAAGTAGGAAAGCAGAGACTTTGAGGATCAGCCAAGAAAGGCTAGAGCTTTGAAGAGACTTGCTAATTGAACACTATATGACCCATGAGGAAACATAAGGCTGAGGTCCCAGGGTGGACTTATATCCAGTGGCCAAAAGCTGAGTTCGTGGGTGGTTGCATTACCGGTGATGTTGGCTCTCAGTTACTGAGTTCGGCAAAGAAAGAATTCAGAGCCAAGAACTCTAGTGCAAGAGCAAGTTAACTTAGCATGCAAAATGAAAGTACACTTGAAGAGAAGATTTGAGCAGGCTGCTTAGAGAGCTGCCTTGGCCTTTTAGAAAGAAATCACAGAGGCAGAAGAAGTGAGCCATCTGGGCTGGGTGGCCTCAGGAAACAAGCTATAGAGGCAAAAAAAGGTGGGGGCTAAGGGTTTAGGAGAAAGAAAGCAAAGATATACACCTAAGGAAGAAAGGTGTGGGAGTGCTCTAGAGAAGGACCGTGGACTGGGTCCTTTGTCTTAAGAATTTTTATCTGTTTTCTAAAGGCAGAAATTTTAGGGAAGGATCTTAGTAGAATATTCATCAGCTTTCCAGTGCATCCTTTCAGGGTTGTGGTCTCTACTGATTGTTCGGCACTAAGGTAGGGGGTCATTGGTCATTGCATCTGGTTCTGATGATAGCCATGAACTCGTTTCATCTGATTTTGCTGTTTTTCTGGGCCTAGGGCTGAAATACAACCAAGGCCTAGATGTTATCTCTAGTTTGCCTAAAACTCTGTCTCTGTGGTCAACAGACCTGAGGCTTTTTTTGCTAGGACTCTTTGATGCTGATCAGAACCTCGTTGTCCTGATGGTTTAATGCTTAAAGGAGCAGTTGTGCAGGGTAGAAAGAGGCAGATGAGTCAGGGTGCCAGATAAAGCCAGTCTGAATCAGCTGTCTCAGTTTCCGCATTTCACTTGCCAAGGAATTTTCCTGACTTCTTACTATCCTGCCTCAGTTGGAGATAGGTTGTGTGTGCTTGGAGTGATGAGTCTTAGGGACTCTAGAAAATAGGCAGTGTAGCCAGTTGTCACCCAATGTCGTAGTTCTGGTGCCATAGCACTGCAGGCCAGAGAAGAATAACTCTAGTTCTTAAAAGAAGAGATCTGTAAGCCTCCCCATCCCCCAACTCCTGTGTTCCCTCCCTGATGTCTGACCTCCACTTTGTACCTAGCACGTCTTCTTTCCATGCCAGGGCTTCTGAAACTTTAGTATGCGTAAGCATCATGGAGCACCCTATTAAAAGTGAAGATTCCCAGACCATCCCCTTGATTCTGCAAACGCCATGCTTTGAGAAGCTCTGCTCAGTAGGATTATTCTTTCTGTCCTCTGCTCCCAATGCTAGTTAAGAAATTCGGGAGCTAGAGACAAGACCTTCCTTGCTTCCCGTGGTCCAGCTAGGGGAGACCAATGGCATTGGAAGTAAGCGAAAGAAATCACGGAGAATGAAGGAAGAGCCAAGTGGACCAAACTGGTTTTTAGTGCAAAGCAGACTCAGGTCCTGGTGGCGAGTTGAGTGTGTGTGTATGTGTTTGAAGGGGGCAGGGAGCTAAATTGGGAGTCCCAAGGATAAAGGCCTGATTTAAAAATGTATTTTGCAGCTCTTTCTGCCCCCAGCTGCATGCCTCACAATATGGTCAAATTGGAATCACCATTTGCACTTTGAAACAGATTCATACCATACCATTGTGTTTTATGAAATTCACATCTTAAGCCCGTGGTTTTATTGTGTAAAATTGTGCCCTTGTTTCCTATCTAAAGGCAAGTGGAGGAACAAATGCAGAATAGAGAGTTTGGGGGGTTGTTTTTGGACCTGGACACCCTTCTCCTAGGCAAACCGAGTAGGTCAGAGGAGGACCATAAAAGTCAAAGTGAACCTACTTTCATAATGTAAAGGGGTCTGCAGAGAAGTAAATCAGAAAGGATCAGGAGGTGCTGGTCTGGCTTCCTTTCTCCCCCTTTGGGCTATGTGGTGCAGACATCGTGAAAGAGATTGGACTGGGTGTTTGTATTTCTGTGGTTCCACTCAGGATCTCAGCACATTTCTCCCAGATTTGCTCCTTATCTTGTCCCCTCCCTGCTGCCGTCATCTGCTCCTCCTGGCTTCTCCCGGCTCCACCCAGCTCCTCCCGGCTCCTCTCTCCTCCAGTCTCTACCTCCCCAGTCCAATCTGTGACAAGGCTGCCTGCCCAGCTCAGTTTCTGCAGTTCAATTTACCAACGCCTTGAGCCACTGGTGAGGAATAGAGAGCTCCAGGATCAACCAGGTAGTAGAGGAGGGAGTCAGGGAAAGTCCTATTTCTGATGGGAGAGCAGGATGAAGTCCCTAGAGTCTAGGACCCAGGGCTGGGCAGAGGATGCCTGGAGAAAAACATCTAGGTGCTAAGGCAGTCCTTTGTTTTCATGAAGATGGTGACAATTAAAATGTAACCATGTGGGAAAATAGGGCTGGTCTCAGGAAAAACCCTTCAAATGAGCACAAACAGACCTTGCAGGAAAAAAAAATTGAGAAGAAAAATCGACAAGGATAGTGTGGATGGGAAAAAATGCATAATTACAGTCATTTATGTGTCCTTCTCACTCATTATGCTTCATTACCATACCGCACAGTCTCCAGACGACTATCATTAAATGCATGAGACTGGGTGCGTGTTACGTGTTACCTGATTAGCAAAATGTTCACACTTGTAAACTCATGTCCTTACAGCAGCTTCCTTCCGCAAGGCTGTTCTCAGCTTAAAACTTTAAAATAAAGAAAAAAATATGTATCTACATAAATGGACCCTGCCCCGGCCACCCGCAGGGCTGACACAAAGGGGTTAAAAGTTAAGTGGACGTTGCGCTTGAAAAAGGAAGATGGGGCCTCCACATAAAGTTGAACAGAGCATCTGGGGCTCCCACAAACCTCCACCTTTTTTGGCCTCAAAGGCGGCAACCCTAGCCTCCCTCCAAAGGTCCTCCGCCTTTGGGACTAAGCAGGGAAGCTCACGTTAGTGGCAGCCAAGGAGAGGGGCCGGCCTTGCCAGTACTAAAGAGGGAGGGGAGGGGAAAAGCAAGAATCGCCCACCCCGATCCCAGGCGGAGGGGCGGGAGCAGCGGGTCCCCGACCGAGCGAGCAGTGTCTTGGGCTCTGTGCATGTCTCTGGAGCGGCGCGGGAAGGATGCTGGGCCGCAGGAGCGCGCGCGCGGAACGCGGGATGCCGCGGGGCTGGACTGCGCTCTGCCTGCTGAGTCTGCTGCGTGAGTACCCGCCGCGCGCGCGCGCGTGCGGCCCGTCGGGCTGGGCCGTGAGGGTCGCGGCTCCTCCGGAGGCCGAGGGAGCTCCGCCACCTACACCGAGGAAAGGGACCCCTGCCTCAACCCACGCCCCCGCGCCAATGATTGCTGCAGGCTTTGGTGGGACGAGGGCCATGTGAATGGCCCGGCCTCTCACCTGTGAATCGGCGGGGGTGGGAGGGAAAGAGAAGGGGAGGACGCGGCGAATGTGAACTAACCCAGGTGTTAACCCGCCGCCAGCCCTAGGCGTCCCGGAGTCGGACAACGCGACTC
>PVKM010042611.1:0-12750 GCA_004027735.1 Carollia perspicillata
GAGCAAGTGCTCTTTGTAAGTAAAAACAGTCTTACTGGTACCCTTAAATGCTACCACTCTATGTTTACCAAATTTCAAGTTTCCCATTTTCTCAAGTGACAGGAGAAAATGATACTGTATCACATCCTTCCACGTGTTGAATTAAACAAAATGCTGGGCAGCTAATCTGAGAATCGTGTTGCTGAAAGGGTCAAGGGAGTGTAAGAGGCGTGGTTAACTAACGGGTTCCTGACTGCTAAACAAACCCCTCTCGCTATTTTAGAAATGTTTCTTTTAACTTGTACTTGGGTCCATTTACTTGTGGTTACTCTTGATTTCTCTGCAATTTTCACTAGTCAACAGACTATAATACCAAGAGTAACTGTTGCTACACTTCAATACAGAAACAGGACACCCCCGCACACACACACATCGATGTGTACGTATGATACTGCTGACATTTGAATGAGGGAGATAGATGGTGTCAATGTCAATTTCCTGGTTGCATTATTATTCTATAGTTTTCAAGATGTTTTCAATTGTGGCAATTGGGTAAAGGGGACACAGATCTCTGTATAACTTTTTATAACTGTGTATGCATCTAAAATAATCTCAAATTTTAAATAGCATAAGACCAACAAATGAAAACAACCAAAAAGTCATTTTAGGATTGCCATTGTGATGATAACAATGACCTGTGTCATTTTGGTGGAAGCAAATGTTTGAAATGTTTTCCCAGATAATGGCTGAACGTGCTCCCATCTTCACGCTGACTCAAAAGCTTTGGGCTGCAGTTGCTGAAGCCCTGGGCTGGGGGGAGAACACTCTGCACTGAGCAGTGGGAAGAGTTCCAAAACGAGTTCTCAGTAAGTATTCATTCAACGAATATTTATTTTTAAAAAATCAAAGTAAAATTCACATAACATATAATTCATTATTCTGAAACACACCATGAACCACTTAAAGTGAACAATTCAGCAGCATTTAGTACATTCAGAATGTTGTGCAACTGCTCTCTCTCTCCAGTATCATGCCCCGGAAATAAAACCCTGTGCCCACCAAGCAGCTTCTTGCCATTCCTCCCCTCCCCTTGTCCCCTCTGGCAACCATCAACCTGTTTCCTATCTCTGTAGATTTACCTTCTCTGGATATTTCATATAAGTGGAATCATATAATATATGACTTTTATGTCTGGCTTTTAAAATTTAGCATAATATCTCACTAAGGAAAATGTTCATCCATGTTGAGTATATATCAGTCCTTCCTTCCTTCCTTCCCATGGATGAATAATACTGTCACCTAATATAGCATATTTTGTTTATCCATTTATCAGTTGATGGATTTGGGTTGTTTCCACATTTCGGTACAATGCTACTATAATGTTTGTGTGAGTATACAACTATATGTTTGAATATATGTTTCAATTCTTTTGGGAGTATACCTAGAAGTGAAATTGTTGGGTCATATGATAATCCTATATTTAACTTAGCAAATATTTATTGAGGACCTACAATATTCCCTATAGTGTTCTCAGTGCTGACAACACAATATTGAACCAAAGAGATGGAAATCTCTGCTCTCCTGGGGCTTATGCTCTAATAGCAAAGAGAAAAGAAACAGTAAGCAGGTGTGGCACCTAACCTGTGGTGCAAAATGAAAACGTAGGTCTCTGTGGAAAAGTGTTATTATTCTAAACTTTAAGATGGCAATAACAGGACATTAAAGCACATGGAGGGCCCTTCTGGAGAGACTATCACCCATCCTGAAGTGCCCCAGACGACAAGAACATAAACACAGTACTCGCAGGTGCCAGGCACCTGCAAGGACACAGAATGAGGTAACATAACAGAACACTGGGACTGGGTGAGCTGCTTGGGAAAGGGCTCTGAGAAGGTCAATGTAAAGTTGAGACCTGGATGATAAAAAAAGAGCTTTATCAAGATCTAGGGGCAGAGGACACAAACACAGGGAACAGTGTGAGCAAAGCCCTCCAGGTGTAAATGTGTTCGGTGTGGTTAGGGAACCAGTACAACCAAACACAGCCAGATCCTGGCCAGAGTGTGGCTACTCCTGGCTGTCTTCAGCCTGGGTCCAAGTATGATTTCTACCATTACACTCCTTGAAGAAGGCACCCAAGCTTTTACATTTCTAATCAATGAATATGGGGGCCTGTTCTTCTGAATGAAGCCAATGAAGCTGTCTTGGTCACTTCAGGCTCTGGACCCATGGTTCTCAATGAGCAGGACCCTGGTGTTCCCAGGTACTTTCTAGGTGGACCCCAGATTTTACTGAACGTGTAACATTTACTGTGCTTCAATGGAGCACACCCAGTATCTTAGGCATGCTGGGCTGAGGGCTGGCTGGAGGTGGCATGTGGAGTACAACATGAAGCTTCTGAATGATGGGAAGCACACCATGATGTCAGCACAGTGCTGAAGGCTGTCAACTGGGGTGCACGGAGAAGGTGGGCTTCTGGGAGCACGAAGGGTAGGAGGCCTTCTCTCGAGGCCAAGAGAACAGAGGAAGCTGGGGACACACTATCATCAACAGATATTGTTAAACTAGAGTAGACACTGCTTCATAATCACTGCTGATGCCTCTGGGTCTTTTCTTCTCTTTGAGCATGTCTTCTAAAGCCCTACTATTGAACAAGTTCTGGGAACAGGAAAAATATGAAGAGCATGGCTCCAGACAACATTGACAAAGACTGTGTAAGGTGGAAGGGTCCAGTCCGAGAAGTAGGGTACACGCCCAGGCCAAGACTTTTCTGGGGCCATGAGGCTGGAGGTGGATGAGTCATAGAGATGATGCAATCTAGAAGGAACCTCTTAGGAATTACTGTAAAACCAATGTTTTAAAAAACTGAACTAATGGGGCTGGAGACTGTATATTAGCAAGGGGGAGAATCTACATCCACCGTGTCTTCTCTAAGCAGTATTAGAAACTACGAGGTGAGCAATGTATGTCATCTGAAAGGACAAAGTGAAGAAAACAGATCACAGAAATTATTGCGTGGGAGTCTAAAAGCTCCACAAGCTTTGCATGAATAAATCTTTCCCAGCTCTTTTTGGTGGATAAACACTTCAACTTAGATCATAACTAGGATCTATAAATGTGGTCATATTCATTTTAAAGGACACTGTCTTAGTCACTTGGCGCTGCTGCAACTTACCACCACAGACTGGGTAGCTCAAGTAACAAACATTATTTTTCACAGTATGGAGGCTGGAGGTCTGCAATCAGGGTGCCACATGGTCAGGTTCCAGCGAAAATCCTCTTCCAGGTTGTAGACAGCCAGCTTCTCATTGTACCCTCACGTGACATAAAGAGAGTGGGAGAGAACTCTGAAGTCTCTCTTTATTGGGGTGTTAATCCCACTCATTTGTGCTCTACTTCATAAATTAATAACCTCTGAAGTCTCTCCGCCCATTACACCGAGGATAGAACTTTGCTATGTATATTGGGCAGACACAAGTATTCAGTCCACGCCAGAGTCTGAAGTGGCCTTCACAGTCATTGACTTTGTGGAACTACTGATTGCTGAGAACATTGTGAGTAGTTCCAGCCATGCTTGGGGGTCTAGTTATAAGACAATTCTTGCCAGGATACAGAGTCCCCGATCCCTTTTCCTTGTTAACAGCTGTAGCTGAATCAGCATTCCATTCAGTGTGCAATACATAACTTTTGTGTTTTTAAAAATGCTCATCATCACTTGGCAAGTTTTTTTTTTAATTCTTTGAAAGTGAAATACCTAGGGAAAATGTAATATTCTCAATTACAGCTAAATATAACACCTCCAGATAGAAGTAGAAATTAGAAAATGTTCCATCTCAATTCAATTCTCTTTTTTCCTCCAGTATGATAGTAACAGGAACTCATGGAAAACTGGTCAAGTCAGAAAAATTCCCCACATTGATTTTTTTCTAGCCTGAGTAAAATTTGAAAGGTAAACTACTTCTTTATGAG
Organism: Carollia perspicillata; assembly: GCA_004027735.1. Classification (NCBI taxonomy): domain Eukaryota; kingdom Metazoa; phylum Chordata; class Mammalia; order Chiroptera; family Phyllostomidae; genus Carollia; species Carollia perspicillata. Next base: position 3,946 of record PVKM010042611.1, read on the forward strand.
AGAACTTTTAAAATAATTACTTGTAATTGTTTGGAAAAAGGTAAAGTTATAATAATCCTAATAATAATGTGCTATAAACATAAAGTAATCTTTATATGATTGAGATTAAATCTGAAAACATTAGCTTCCTATTACCTATTTTTCACAGGAATAGTAAACTATTTTTACACATTTTGTCCTTTGAGAACTTTCCATTTAGAAACCTAAAGATTACTCTGGCTGCTGTGGCTCAGGTAATTGAGTGCCAGCCTGTGAACCAAAGGGTCACTGGTTCAATTCCAAGTCAGGGCACATGCCTGGCTTGTGGCCCAGGTCCCCAGTCTGGGGCATGAGAGAGGCAGCCACACATTGATGTTTCTTGCTCCTTCTCCCTCCCCACCCCTCTGTCTAAACATAAATAAATAAAATCATAAAATCTTTTTAAAAATTAAAAAAAAACCCAATGATTATTTCACTTTTGTTTCATTTCAAAAAAATCTGTGTATGTATACAGAATGGGGCAAAAGTAAGTTTACATTGTTTGTATGGAAAATAATATAATAATTAATAAATAATAATATAAGAATAAACACTTTCATGTTCACATGACTATAAACATACTTCCCCCCCACTCTGTATATATTTACATGCAAAGAATAAAATATAGAAGGTCATAGCTCAAAATGTAAGTAATCATCACATCTAGGGGTAAGATTAGGTATGATTTTTCTTTTATTTTTGTATTTTCATATTTTTCTACAATGATATGTATTATTTTTATAACTGGGGGAAAATAGAAAACTAACATAGGCAATCTATGGGTTCGAATCTTGGCCATAAACAGATGGCATATTCAAGGGTTTAAACAAGGAGAGTGGAGTTGAGTTAATTCCTTTGTGGAGAGAGGCAGTCAAGAGTTAAGGAAGCAATAGAGCATAATGAAGTTCCCAACAATTAGTGGGATGGGAACATGATTCCAGAGCTTGGAGAGCTTGAGACTGACAGCACCTTGGCGAGGCAGAGTCTGAGTACACTACCTAGCCTTGCTTTCTTGCCCCTGATGTGAACTGAGTGGAACTCAGGTTCAGCACTCTTAAGCGATCAGTCTCAAGACCCCAAGCAGGGCAGAGAGCAGAGGATGAGGAATGCACTGGACACATGGAGAAACAGCAGCAAGATCAACCAGGTTATAAAGATACATTGTCTGCTATGGGCTATATTCTCTTGTACGGCGTCACTATTTTGAACAAAATTACTTTTTTAAATCCATTATTTTCTTCATTTTGCTCTTTATGGAATTGAAGTAAATTCTATGTGTCTATATCAGAGACCATTCTCTCAACATGTGTTAGGGGCTGAGTGCAATTTAACAACCCTTTGTTAAAGATATATGTGGTAGGCATCTGTTTTTTGTCTACCTTCCATTCCTTCTGGGGATCATTTTCTCTCCAACTCTGCATGATGAAAGAATTAATCAATGGTGTCAATTTTCTTTGCCATGTGATGGGCATGTAACCCAGGCTGGTCAATCGGCATGCTCCATCTCCCTGGATATGGGGTTAGGTGAATACAGGACCCCATGGGAACCACCCCATGGGAACCATGGGAATCGGTTCTCTTTTCTAAGGACCGATATGAATAGTTGGAAATAAAGGCTCTTTCTCCTTCTAAAATCAGGAACTCTAAGCACCAGATCTGGAGCTCTCAGCAGCTACCTGTTCTACCATCTAGCAAGCCTTCGGTGACATTGCCAACATGCAGGAAAAGAGAACTAAAAGACAGAGGAAGAACACAAATTCCTGATGACATCATTTAGCATCTGAGCCTTGCAGCACGTAAAGCTAGCAAAACCCCTAGACATCTGTGCTATGTTTAAATGCTTTTTTCTGCTTATGTGACTTTGAGGTACATTTCTCACACTAAAACTGACAGAGTCCTGAAGACTAGTCTCCAATGGGAGGATGAGGGTGGTGACAACTACTGTTCCCTTTGTTCTTACCTATATTGTTTTCATTTCTATAATAACCTTTGAGGAAAGTAATATTATTATCTCCATCTACCAGATAAGCAAACTCAGGTAGACAGATGTTAGATTACTTGCTAACAACACTAGGGGACTAAATTGTCATTCAAATCTTAGTTGGCTCAACTGCAAAACCTGTGCTTTTTAAATGATTTTTTGAGAGAGAGAGGGGGGGGAAAGGGAAGGAGAAAAAGGAGAGAAACACTGATGTGAGGGAGAAACGTCAATCAGTCGCCTCTTGTGTGCACCCAACCAGGGACCAAATCTGCAACCCAGGCATGTTCCCTCACTGGGTATTGAACCAGAGACCTTTTGCTTTATGGGATGATGTCCAACTGATTGAGCCATGTCAGTCTGGGCAAAAAACTGTTCTCTTAATAAAATAACTATGTAATTTAACTGCTAGGCCAGAACACTTTTATAGTGACACTGTATTAATAGACACAAACCAGGACTGCCCCAACTCAACTGGGGTCCACCTGTCTCTTTACCATTCTACCATAATTCTCATGATGTATGTTTTCCTGTTTGAAGAACTGAAATGTGAACAGGTTGAGTAACTTATCCAAGGTCACATGCTGGCACATGTCAGAGCTCTATGGTTAGGGAGTTGGAGGATTAGGAGAGTGACTATTAGCCACATCTGTGTCTTGCCTTGATCCAACCCAAGGCTTTTCAAGATTCATAGCCTCCTCATTCATGGATCCATATAGAGGCACTGGAGATCAAAGTTCAGGCTATGACAAAAGCTTATCTCCAAGCCAAAGGAACTTGAAGTACAAAGATAAATTTATTGAGCAGTAGCTTTCGAGCTGCTAGAATGACAGAAGTACAAATTTTTTTAAAAGTGTGCTGTGGACCTAGAAGAGCAGCTATTAACAGGCTGAATTTGAGACTGAGTCAGAGACTATGAGATAGTAGTAGTGAGGACATCTTTTCATCCACTCATGAAACCATCTGGATTATCTGAAAGTTATTGGATAATATTTAATAGGCTCTCTGTTTTAGATTGCAGTAGCTGGCGGTGGGAATTAGCTGCTCATCCTATCTTTCCTTTGGGATCCCCTGTATGTGTATGTGAGCATGCATGCACATTCAAGAGCATGTATTCGTGTATGGTGTGAGGAAAACATGGCATATGCTTTGCACTGTGCTGTGTACTCACACAGTCACCTCTATAACACAACCTAGGACGCAGGTACTATTATTATCCTATTTACAGACAAGGAAACTGAAGCTCACTGTGGTTATGGAACCTGGACTGGGTTATTCAGCCAACAGATGCTAATTATGACCTCCTTTGGGCCAAGGTGTGTGGCCCAAAGTGCTGAGTGTCAAGTAGTAATGATGTTACCTTCAGTGGCCCTTGTAGCAAAGATGTAGAGACTGCTTCAGTCCAGGTAAGCCTGACCGACTGCCTCACTTTGCCTGTTGGCCCCAAGTAACAAGAATGGTGTGAACATGCTAAACTATGCTGATATACTCTGCTTGGTTGAGAAAAGAGGGAGAAAGATAAGATCACAGATGTTGAGGGAAGGGCTCAGGTTTTGCACCATTCTCAATGAATAAGCTGTGCATGCTGGAAGGGGCTGTATTAAATGCATCAGTGACTTTCTGCACAGCAAAGGAAGAAATCAACAGAGTGAAAAGGAATTCTATGGAAAGGGAGAAAATATTTGCAAACCATCTATCTGATAAGAGGATAAGCTCCAAAATATATAAGGAGCTCCTACAACTTTAGTAGTAGTAGTAGTAGCAGCAGCAGCAGCAGCAGCAGCAGCAGCAGCAGTAGTAGTAGTAGTAGTTAATGATCTGATAATTGGGCTAAGGACTCAATTAGACATTTCTCCAAAGACATACAAATGGCCAACAGGTATATGAAAAAAATGTTCAGCATCACTAGTCATCAGAAAAATGCAAATCAAAACCACAACGAGATATCACCTCATGTGTCAAGGTAGCTATTATCAAAAAAGACCCCTGAAAAACAAGGAATAGCAAGGATGTGGAGATATTGGAACCCTTGCACACTATCAGTGGGAATGCAAAATGATGTAACCACTATGGGAGACACTGTGGCTGTTCCTCAAAAAGTTAAAAGTAGAACTAACCTGTGATCCAACAATCCACTTCTAAGTATTTAGCCAAAATAATTACAATGAGGATTTGGCAAGACATTAGCGCTCCCATAGTCATGGCAGCATCATTCACAGTAACCAATTTGTAGAAAAAAACTTAAATATCCATAGACACAGATGAATGGATAAAGAAAATATTGTGTGTGTGTGTATGTGTGCACATACATATATTTATATACACTCACATATACACAATGGAGTACTATTTAGCCTTAAAAAAGAAATTTGCAAAATGCAACAACATGGATGAACCTTGAGGACATTGTGCTAAGTGAAATAAGCCAGTTACAGGAAGACAAATACTACCTGATTCTGCTTATTTGAGGTATCTAAAGGGTCAAATTCATAGAATCAGAGTGGAATGGTGGTTTCCAGGAGCTGGGGAAGGAGAAATGGGGAATTACTGATCAACCAGAATAAAGTTTCTTTAAGTTAAATAAGCACTACTGATATGCTTTTACAACATTGTCAACCTACAGTCAATAGTAATGGATTGTATATGCAGATATTTGTGGCAAGGGTAGATCTGATATTAAGTGCTCTTAACACAATAAAATAAAATTTAAAATATAATGCATCAACAGTTTTATGACAGTTCAAGGTTTAAAGGGGAAATCTTTCTAAGATAAATTTTATTTTTTCCTAACATGATCTTAAAGTGTTGTAAGGCCTGGCCCTTAACCATCCCTCCAAACCCATCAGGAACCTCCCCATCCCCAGTTCAGCTTTCTGCATCCCAAACCCCCTGTCCTCTTAAAGCTCATTGAGTTTTCCCTCCTTCTCTTGAATGGAAATGACTTATGTGTCATCCTTTCTTCTGCCTTGGGTATTCTCCTCTCCACCTGTCCCAGCTTTCTCTACTCGCCCTTCAGATCTCATCAGGACAGGCTTGCCTAACCATCCTGATGACATCAAATCTCCCCCATGGCCCCAAGCACCTCTCCACAGTAGCACTCATGTAACTGGCATCTTGACATTTGTTTGTGATTAAGTACTATCTGTTTCCTTCAAATAGACTGAGCTTTTTAAGAGCAAATACTGGCCCCTCTCTCTTCTTCGCTTACTTTTCAATATTTTTGTTAATTTTGTTGAATTTGTAAGTGTTGTGCTAATTACATATCTGTTGAATGAGTGAGATAATGAATGAATTGATGAAGATGAGGTGTTGCCAAGTATAAAATAGGGCATCTAACAAGTCAGAGAAGCCAAGTAACCATGTCTGTTTTTTGCTTATCATTGTCACCTAGTCCAGTACTTGAGAGATCAGTTATATAAGTCATTGCTTCAGAAACTGGAATGTTCACACGAGTCACTCAGGCATCTTGTTACCATGCAGCTTCTAAGTCAGTAGACCTGGAGAGGAGCTTGAGGTTCTGCATTTCTAGCAAAGACCACACTTTAAGGAGCAAGTCTCCAAGCAATATCATGCTGCAAGAGGATACTGACTTAGAGCGGTATACTAGTTAGGATGCTTTAGTTGTAAGTAATGGAAAACCCAGCTCAAACAGGCTTATTTAAAAATAAAGATGATTTACTTTGTCACATAACTGAAAAGGCCAGCGACAGGGTGGCATTCAGGCATAAGTGGATCAAGGCTCCCATTCTCTCTCATGTGACTCTCTTTGTGCTGCTCTCCTCTGAGTGCACTTTCGCTCCTTCGGTTGACTTCCTTTTCCTTGGTGGTGTCAAAATAACTGCAGCTTTTTCAGCTTTCATATCTCTATACCATACTACTTAGTAGAAAAGAGGCTATCTGTTCCCCCAGGCATCAGGAAATTAAGCCTGTTTTGACCAAGTTCGTTTATATATGGGGTGAGGTGGGAGGAATTTAGAATGTATTTGGCTGAAGTTGTTCATTTGCTAGCTTCGGAAGAGGTGGCTCATATTGTTCTATCTGCACACCTGGTCCTGATGATACAAGGGCCTTCAAATAGTTCCATCCATGCTTCATAACAGAATAGGCCCTTGCCTCCAAGTATCTACCTAGAGAAGTATTTCTCAAATCTGACACATTAGAATTACTTGGGAAACTGAAGATACATGTGCCTAGCTTCTACCTTAATCAAACAAATGAGAGTTTTGGGGGTATGGTGCAATAATCCAACTTTTACAAAGACAAGGTCCCTGAGTGATTCTAACATTCAGCCAGGGTTGGGAACCTCTTACCTAGAACAGTGCTTCTCAGTGGGGAGCAGGGGGGACTTGCCCCGAGGGGACGTTTGTCAATGCTTGGAGCCATTTTTTGGTTGTCACAACTGGAACATAGTTATTACCTGTGTATTGTGGGATGGTGCTAAATGTCTTATAATGTCCTGTGAGGGCACAGGACAACCCCCTGCCCTCAAACAAAAACTGGCCCAAATGTTGAGAGTATCAAAGGAGAGAACCATTGACCTAGAAGGACAGATGTTCGAGCCACTGACTTATCTGCGCATGTTCTGGCACACTGGCCGGGGAAACACAGGGTAGAATAGTGGTTTTCAAACTTTATTGTATTTAAGAATTAGTAGAAATGCATGTTTGAAAGGAAGGTTCAAACATGGGGCCCTTGCCCTGAAGTATTGATTTATCCAGTCACCTTAATGTCTACTCTGATGAAGTCGACTTGAAGGCAGGTGTTCCACAGACCACGCTCTGAGAAACAGTGATAGAATGTAACTTACATTTCCCAGGGTGCTCTCAGGGACCAGCCCAGCCTGACTCCAGAAATAGTGTCATGGAAGGAGGCATTGGGCTGGAATGCATCTCCTGGTGGGAGTTAAGGCACTGCACTGTATGGGAGGTCCTGGGGAGGCCTGGCAGCAGCTCTCATTCTTCTCTGCTGGGCTTGGCCTGGAAAAGTCAAATGAAAACCCAGTTAGTTCATGATTTCATCTTCCTCTGAGGAAAGATTGTCTGAAGACAGGGTTATGGCTTCCAATATACCAACTGAGCTCTGAGGGTTTTTATTGACATTTGTTTTTATAGCTCTGAGGAGGTTATTTTTATCCTCCATCAGCAACGTGAGGTAAGCATGGAGGAAAATGAAATCCCTCAGGAGCACACGATTTTGTGGAGCATTATAATATAATCGTGATGAGCCAGTGTGAGCCTCATGGAAGTTCTGTGACCAGCTTGCTCATCGTCTCACTGCAGTGCCAGTGCCTGCGTCTGCAGCCCAGGCCCCAGAGCCTGGCTGCCAGGAGATTTGGGGAAGGGATGGCAGCCTGGCAAACTTCAGCCTTCGGCACTGCCTCCCAGGAAGACCCTGGGCCTCCATTGGAGCCCCAGCACAGTTGGGAGTCTCGCTAAGACCATATGGTTGTGCTTCAGCAGAGAGAGAGCTGACTAAATGTCTCTTCCTTGTGCTGCCTGCATTATTTTGGGAGAGTTTATCCTAAAAATAGCACAGCCAAGTCCTGCCTGGATGCCCTCTGCAAGGTTGTACAGTGTTTATGGTTTGTGCACACTTGGAGTCTCACAAAAGAGGCAACATTTTGTAGGAGGAGGAAAAAGAGAAACAGTGGGCTTTGGAGAGGGATACAGCAGCTAAGTTCTGGTTCTACCTCTGACCAGCCTCAGTGTCTTTAAATGTCACTTAACACTTGTGGGGCTCAGTTTTACCAACTTGCTTATAAAATGGGCATCTTCTAAGACCGATCTCATAGAATCAATCTAAGGAGAAAATCAGATAAAATATGTATCAGTTCTTTGGTAAAAAAACAATATGAGTGTTCCCATTCTGAGCAGACTGTGGTCCCCTTAAAGTCGACAATGACATAGGTGTCTGTGTATAGCCCACTACCATCCCTGGAACAGAGCAAGCAGTGTGTGATACAAAGTTAAATTCACTATTCCTCTTCTTGTATTTATTTAATTAATGGCTCTCACCCTGCCAGAATGCCACAAGGGCAGTAATGTTATCTACTTTTTGCATAGCTGTTCATGTCTACTTCGTAGCTCAGTGTCTGACTCCATAATTATTTGCTGAATAAGTGAGCAAATTAATGAATGAAAAATGAATTCAAGTCAACAAAGGTTTTATGAATGCCTCCTATATGCTAGGGTTTTGTAGTCAGGAATTATTTGTGTGCAATAAATAGAAACCCTGCCAAACTAATGTGGACTGATGGGAAAAAGCAAGGCTGGAGGCCTAACCAGGTTCTAAGGGACTAGGTGAGGAGCTAGAAGCTCAGTAGACTGTCTCTCTCTCTCCCCCACCTCCCTCTGCTCTCATCTCCTCATGCCTCCCTGCAATTACTTTTACTCTCTAGCTGCATACTGGCACTTTATGCTTTGCTCATACTTGAGACTAGACCAACATGGCCTCTTATTTTAAGCAAAGAACTCTTTTTTAAAAAGTATATTTTATTGATTATGCTATTACAGTTGTCCCAATTTTTCCCCTTTGCTCCCTATGCCTGGTATCCCCATTCCTTCCAGCAATCCCCTCCTCTAGTTCATGTCCGTGGGTTATGCATATAAGTTCTTGGCTACTCCATTTCCTATACTGTTCTTTTTTTTTTTTTTTTACTTTCTTTAAAAGTAAATTTTACTGATTATGTTATTACCACTGTCCCATTTTTTTCTCCACTTTATCCCCCTCCACACTGCACCCCCCACCCTCTAGCATTCTGCCTGACTTAGTTCATGTCCATGTGTTGTACATATAAGTTCTTTGGCTTC
>PVKM010042612.1:0-12759 GCA_004027735.1 Carollia perspicillata
CAAAAAAAAAAAAAGCACACACCCAAGAGACAAATCAGTCATCAGAACCAGACTCAGGAGTGATCCAAGTGATGGCATGATTTGACAATGAATTTAACTAACTATGATTAATATGTCAAAGACTCTAACGAAAAAGTGGACAACATACAAAATCACATGGGTAATTTCAGCAGAGAAACGGAAAGCATAAGAAAGTATTAAAGACAACACTAAAAGTGAAAAACAAAGTAACAGAGATAAAGAATGCTTCTCACTAATTCTTCATCAGTAATCTCAAAACAGCTCAGGAAAGAATCAGTGGTCCTAAACATTACCCAATTGGAATCATTTTGAATAAAGAAACAAAAGGCAAAAAGACCAAGAAAAACATACAGAGCATCCAAGACCTGTAGAAAAACTATCAAATGGCTTAACACATGTCATTGGAATCCCAGGAGCAGAGGAAACATAAAATGGGGCAGAAGAAAACTTAAAGAAATCATGGCTGAGAATATTCCAAAACTAATGAAAGTCAACCAAAAAGCTCAGAAAACATGACCTCCTTCCCTCCAAATCCACACACATTGATGTCTGTTTTATTAAAAATGCTGGAATTGCTGAAGACAGGGAAATATTACAGGCAACCAAGAGAAAAAATGTCACACAATATATACAGGAACAAAGGTAAGAATTATAGAAGACCTTCTGGGAGAGAAGATGCAAGATAGAAGATAACGGAGTTAACTCGGAAAAAAAGTGCTGTAAGAAATTTTTTTAATCCTTACTCAAGAACATGTTTCTTGATTTTGGAGCAAGAGGAAGGGAAGGAGAGGGGGTTGGGGAGAGAGAGAGAGAGGGAGAGAGAAAGGAAGATCCATATGAGAGAGAAACATCAATCAGATGCTTCCCACATACACCAAGACCAGGGACCAAACCACGACCTAGGTATATGCCCTGACCAGGCATCAAAAACCTGCAACACTTTGGTATGCAACACTCCAACCAACTGAGACACCTGGCCTCTGAAATAAATTTTAAAGAAAAGTCTGTGGACAGAAGAAAAAAAATACCAGATAGAATATTGGATCTACACAGAAAAACAAGGAGTACTGAAAACGGAATAAGTAAAGATATAATGTTTCTTGTTTTTCAATTACTCAAAAATATAACTGCATGTTGAAAGCAAAAATTATAGCAATTCACCATCATGGATTACATGAATCGATTTTCAAATGTTGAACAAGCCTAGCATATATGAGATAAATCCCATTTGATCATGGTGTATTATACTTTTTATACCTCTTTGGATTTGATTGCTAATATTATGTCGAGGATTTTTGCATCTATGTTGATGAGAGAAATTAGTCTATAGTTTTCTTGTGATGTCTTTGTCTGGTTTTGGTATTAGAGTAACACTGGCCGCATAGAGTGAGTTTGAAGTATCCCTTCTGCTTCTATCCTCTGAGATTGTAGAGAATTGGTATAATTTCTTCCCTGAATGGTTGGTAGAATTCACCAATAAACTCGTCTGGCCCCAGTGATTTCTTTTAAAGAAGGTTATTAATTATCAGTTCAAGTTCTTTAATAAATATAGGCTTAGTCACATCATCTGTTTCTCCTTGTGTGAGTTTTGGCAGATTTTGTCTTCTAAGGAATCGGTCCCTTTCATCTAAGTTATCAAGTTTGTGGGCACAGAATTGTTCATAGTACTCCATTATTTTTTTAATGTCCATAGGATCTGTCGTGGAGTCTTTCACTTCTGACATTCGTGATTTGTGTCCTCTCTTTTTTCTTTAGTCTGCTAGAAGCTTATCAACTTTACTGACCCTTTCAAAGAACAAACTTTCGGTTTCATTGATTTTCTCTATGGATTTCCTGTTTTCAATTTCACTGATCTGTGCTCTAATTCTTATTTCCTTTCTTCTGCTTACTTTGGATTTAACTTGCTCTTCTTTTTCCAATTTCCTAGAGTAAACACTTATATTGTCGATTTCAGACATTTTTTTCTTTTCTAACATGTGCATTCCTCTAAGCACTGTCTTCACTGCATCCCACAAGTTTCAGTAAGTTGTGTCTCCCAGTTGCATTTAATTTAAAATACTTTTAATTTTTGCTTGGGATTTCTTCTTGGATCCATGTGTTGTTTGGAAGAGTGTTGTTTATTCTCCACATATATGGGGATTTCCCAGTTAGCTTTTTGTTACTGATTTCTAGTTTAATTTCATTGTTGTCTGAGAGCAGACAATGCATAATTTCTATCATTTTAATTTTGTGGAAGTGTGTTATTTATGTGATCTACCTTGATAAATATTGTGTATGAGTTTGAGAAAATGTGTATTCTGCTGTTGTTGGATGAAGAATTCTACAAGTGTCAATCATATTTAGTTTTTTGGTGGTGCTGTAAAAATTCAATTATGTCCTCACTGATGTTCTGGCTGCTGGATGTGTCTGTCCATTTCTGACAGAGGTGTGTTGACGCTCCAGCTATGAGAGTAGATCCATCTATTTTTCCATGCAGTTCTACCAATTTGTGTCCCATACAGTTTGACTCTCTCATGTTAGGCACATACATATTAAGAACTGCTATGTCTCCTTGGAGAATTGACCCCTTTCTCATTATGTAATGCCCTTCTTTATCCCTGATAAGTATCAAAGCAAATTTTGAAAACTGCTCTGTCTGAAATTAATACAGCTCCCCTGTTTTCCTTTGATTGGTGTTAGCATGGTGTATTTTTCTACCTCCATTTATTTTCCTCCATTTATTTTTCACGTATATGTATCTTTATACGTAACGTGGGTTTCTTATAGACAACATACAGTTGCACCTTGCTTTTGATCTGCTCTGGCAATCTCTGTTTTTTAATTGATGCATTTATATCATTAACATTTAAAGTGAAAGGGTAATGTAAAAATATACAATAAAGATTAAATTAAAAAACAAAGTGATTATTGATATAGTAATAATTTGGATTAATATCTGCCATATTAATGACCACCACTTGTTGCCCTTGTTCCTATTTTTGTCTTCCCCTCTTTTTCTGCCTTTTGTGATTTTAACTGAGCATTTTATATGATTTCTCTCCTTTCTTAGCATATCAGTTACACTTTCTAAACTTTTTTTTGGTAGTTGCCCTAGAATTTGAAATATAAATTTACAACTAATTGAAGTCCACTTTCAAATAACAGAATACCAATTTACAGGTAGTAAGAGTACCTATATAACAAAATAATCCTAATTCCTTCTTCTCATCCCTTGCATCACTGCAACTATTCATTTCACTTATATATAAGCATACATATCTAATGTATATGATTTATACATAAGGACATATAGTCAAGTACATTGTTGCTATTATGATTTTGGACTGTAATCTTTTATAAATCAATTAAGAATGAAAAACAAAGTTTTTATTTACCTTCACTTATTCCTTTTCTTCCTTTATGCTCTTTCTTTATGTAGATCTGAGTTTTTGATTTATATTATTTTCCCTCTCTCTAAAGAATATCTTTTAACATTTCTTATAAGGTATGTCTATTGGCAACAGATTCCCTCAGTTTTTGTCTGAGAAAGTTTTTTTCTCTCCATTTTTTAAAATTCCTTACCTGAGAACATGCTTATGGATTTTTAGAGAGAGGGGGAGGGAAGGAGTGAGAAAAGGAGAGAAACATAGATGTGAGAGAGAAACACTGATTTGGTTGCCTCCTGTATGCACCCCAACCAGGGACTGAACCCGCAACCTAGGCATGTGCCCTGACTGTGAATCAAACCCATGACCTTTTTTGGTTTATGGGATGATGCTCCTGAGCCACAGTGGCCAGGGCTCTCCTTCATTCTTTTGCAGGGTACAGAATTTTAGGGGGGTTTTAAACATATTTCACTCCACTCTCTTCTTGCCTCCATCATTTCTGAGGAGAATTCAGATGTAATTCTTATTTTTGCTACTCCATAGGCAAGTTTTTTTCCCACTCTGGCTTCTTTCAGGATTGTGTCTTTGACTTTCTGTAAGTGATATGCCAAAGTGTAGGGTTGGTTTTGGATATGGGGAATCTAGGAGTAAGCGGTGAGGAAGAGGGTAGATCTCAGGCTGTTGGCTTGAGCGAGCCAGCAAATGGTGGTGTCAGTGGAAATCTCTCAAGGATCATGACGCAGACGACTATCTTTTGAGTAAGTGGATTTTAGAACACCTTTTCAGCACCCATACAAGTAAAGACAATGGCCAAAACTGTTGCATGAAAACAGAGCAACAAAATAAACTATGACAGGTTTGAGCACTGCCCAAAAGAGGTTCTGAAATCCAGCCAGGCCTGTTAATGAAGAGAGAGGCATTTTCATTGACTTGCCAACGTGAATATTTTCTGGCAGCTTCCATTACTGGGTGCCATTACATACCAACATAAGCCATTTTGCAGCCTTTGTTTAAAATGACTAAGTAGTTGTTTCACTCTTGGTCATATTTTCAAGGAGAGACCATAAAGCTTCACCCCCTTGGCCTTGGGTAGGCCTGTAAGCCAGGGCTCTTGTGTCAAGGGAAGGCCAAGTGGAGCCTCAAGTTTGGCAGTTCACCTAATTCTGGTCAGCTACGGAGAGAAACCCATGAGTTTCTTTCTTCCTACAGCAATAGGCAAGCAATGTTGCTTTTTCTAATACTTACAGGAAATGTGCATTCACACAGCCCTCATAATCAGAAATACAGCCAAAGTCAGTTAAATTGATCCTAAATGTCAAAAAGCACAAGTATTCATTGCAAGAAAATACATTTTGTAACTACGTGTGGTGATGGATGTTGAGGAGGTTTTCCGTGGTGATCCTTTCACAATATATACAAATATCAAATCATTGTGTTGTACACCTGACACTAACATAGTGTTGTATGCCAATTACACCTCCATTAAGAAAACTGTCATTTATTTTTTGACTACAACAGAGGCTCTAAGAAACAGAAACATGACTACATGCTAGGTGACTCAATTCTTGTTTTCCCTCTCCTAAAATACAAAAATGCCTCAAAGAAAAAAAAGCATAGGTAAAACTGCTGTTATAAGAAACTCTAAGTCATTAATATACTAACATTTATCGAGCATTTCAAACAATATCTGATACATACTGAGAATTTTATCCATCTTTTAATTTAATTCTGGGAATAATCATACATATTTATTTGTGCAAGTTTTGTAAATAACTTGCTGAAGCTCACATAACGAGGAAGAAACAGGAGTGGAACAGGAATGCACATCTGTGCATCTCCTACGCCCAGGTCTTGAACGCTACACACCCCATCACTGTACTGCAGTGACGTGTGTGCCGAAAATCTACCAGAGAATCCCACATGAGAGGCCTTTTAAAAACCAAGCTTATTTTTACTACTACAAAAGTAATGAGCTCATTGTTGAAAATTTAGAAAATATGGCCGAAGAAAAAGACAAACCTCATTCGGACTTCACCTCCAAGAGAGAATCATTACTGACATTTGTGTTTTTCTCCCAGTGTCTCCCCTGACAAATCACGTCACTGTAGGAACTGGTTTACAATCTGCTGCTTGGAGATCTCACTCAAACTGAAGTTTAGTGAAGACACATCGTGCTTGATTTTATGCAAGGAGGAAACGTAAAAAGTCTCCTCCTTCATGTATGTCACTCAGGGAAGGTGACTATTACAAAGATTCCAACAGTATCTGAGGTCTGTCTGGATAAAGTCCAGCCATTGTTAGAACAATGAGAACAGTTTGCATGACATTGATGTACCCTGGCATCCAAGGAGTATGGACTGGAATGCGCATGTGTGAACAATGACGACCTCACTGTACTGGTCAGTGGGGACAGCAGACACCGTTGAGTGGGCATGTGCACTGTGTGGCCATTGCATTCAAAATGACTGAGCAAGTAGAGCAACAAATCTGCATCCAATTTTGTGTCAAGCTTGAACATTCCTTCATGGAAATTATTCAGATAATTCAGAAGGCTCCATCTATGGGCAACTGGTGATTGGCAGCTCCATCACAACAACACACCTGCTCATGCATTGTGGCTTATACAGAGTTTTTTGGTGAAACATCAAATCACCCAGGTGACTAAGCACCCCTATAGCCCAGATTTGGCACACTACAACCTCTGGCTTTTTCCAAAACTAAAATCATTTCTGAAAAGGAAGAGATTTCAGACTGTTTGTGAGATTCAGGAAAATAAGACAGGGCAGCTGATGGCATTTGGGAGAACTGTGTGAGGTCCCAAGGTGCTGACTTTGAAGGGGACTGAGGCGTCATTATCCTATGTACACTGTTTCTTGTATCTACTTTCAATAACTATCTCTGCTTTTCGTAGCACACGGCTGGATACTTTCTGGGCAGGACTCATGTGTCTTAGGAGCTGGAATTTGACCATTCCCTTCCAGAGCTATGTGTTATGTTTACTTCAAACTCCCACTTACTTCCACAGTGAGGTAGAGGCTTCTCAAAGGTAACAGCCACCTGCACACTTGCTGAATTGAGAGCCTTTCCCACCTGTCCTTGAACAAGAACAGGTGACAACCCGAGAGGATGTACTCCCTCTCCATGTCCCAGATCATTAGCTCAGACAGGAGAGTTTCCAGAGTGACTTGCTCATGCTCTTCCCAATATGAAAGTTATGACCCAGAAACGGAAACTTGGCTTCTCACTGAAAGGTTCATCAGTACTCAATGGCTATACCTTATCCAGCTAAAGGGAAAAAGCATTTTTGAATCCCTAAACACCTTCTCATATCTGCAAGGACTCTGCACACACAGACCGTCCCAGATGCAGACTCCTCACGCTGACGGGAACCATGCAGCCAAGTGGTTCAGGTTCCATACTGCTGGCCACAGGAAATGACAGAGAGAATAGGTTAGAACGTTTGTTTTTGTATCGTGTACAACCTTAGGCCAAGAATTTAAAAATCTAACCAAAACAGACTAAAAAAGCATGTTACTGAAGTCAGTACTATAACTATTGGGGAGATGGGTTAATAGGAAAAAAAAAAAAAGTTCAGCCTCTATGAAGCCACCCATCAATAAGAAAAGGACTAGCAACCTAATAGAAAACAGGCAGAAGACATGAACAGGCAATTAACAGCAGAGGAAACCCAACTGACCAATAACATGTTAAAAGTTGCTTAATTTTAGTGTTAACTTTGGAAATGCAAATGAGAACCATGACCTATCACTTCACACTCAACCAACTGGCAAAAGCTAAACAATGTGATTACACCAAATGATGAAGACGATGGAGAAATCAAGACAATATGTTTGGAAAATGTGTCAAATGACAAAACCACATTGGACATTATGAAAATACGATATACAATATATGACAATACCTAGAAGAGCTGGAAGTCCACAAATCCTACCAGCCAGATACAACACCTTTGAGAACATATGCAAAGAACTCGCACATGTTCCCCGGGAGGCTGCACAGAGCCCTACGTGGTACCACCACATCCAAATTAAAACCATCTGTGTGTCCATTAAACAGAGATGATAACAATTGTGGCATGTTCATATGAGCTGAAACTAAAATGAAGAAGATTAAAGTAAGCAAAAAGGAGTTAATGTGTCAAGAAGAATAGATTTCAAAAAGCATAAGACTGAGTGAAAAAAGCAAGTTATAAAAATACATTTCTGTATGTATTATGCAAATTACATGTAACATTTTAATGCAACTTTAAAGCACACAAAGTTTGTTTATTAATTGTCAAAAATGTGTACTAATAGTACAAAAGTTTATGAAGAAAGAACACCCATCAAATTTGTGGTCATTGTTGCCCTTAAGGAAGGAAGAAGCAGGAGAAATGCTTATAGAGAGGGGTTTACAGGGAACTTCAATTATATTTACAGAGTTTTGTTTCAAAGAAATAAAAGAAAGATTAGTGAGCAAAGAACAAGATGGTGAGCATTGCTAGTACAAAGCGGTAGAAGAATGGAAGTCGCATTATTCTCCATAGTTTCCTGTTTTTAACTTTTCTTCATAATTGATTAATAAGACAGCAGGGTAGAGTGTTTGTAAATGAGTACCAATATAACGTCAAGAACACAGTTTCCCTATCACACCAATATTTCATAGCAGAGAAGGAAAAATAGAAAACTTCTCAACATGGTCTACAAAGCAACCTAACTGACACAAAGCCTGCCAAGGACGTCACCAGTAAGCTTGTTCATACTGTAAAAACAGAGACCTCTCACTTGCCAATCTAATTCTGGAGAGCTCTTCCAATAGTGTAGAGTGGGCTTTTTTCATAAGTTTTTCTGTGCTTAAATACAGCACAGACGCATCCCATACACATGTGTGTGCTGTTAGTCCATCCTTAAAAACAGTAATAGGACAGATGGACAGACATGAAGACAGAGAGGGAGATGCACTTTTTAAGTCATCATAGATGGTGCTACTTTCTTAAAAGCTGCATTAACATGCCATTACATAAATAACCATGGTTTTCTACTCCCCTTTGTAAAGAAAATTTATTTATTTAGTTTTTAGAGATAGAGGAAGAGAGGAAGGCAAACACCAATGTGAGAGAGAAACAATTCGATGTGAGAGGCATCTTTGGTTGCCTCCTGGACATGCACCAACTGGGGACATGCACCAACATTGAGAATATCTTTAGTTTTCTACCATCACAAACAATGCCGTGATGACCAGCCTTGAATGTTTACCTCTGTGCAGAGGGAGACTATTTCTATAGGAAAGACTCCTAAAGATAAGATTATACAGCATGTGCCCATTTAAAACAAATGGGGCGGTATAGGTTGAACTATGCCCCCAAAAAGGATATGCTGAAGGCCTTACCTCTGGCACCAATGAATGTGACCTTACTTAGAAATGGGCTCTTTGCAGATATAACCAAGTTCAGATGAGGTAATACTAAATAACTGTGGACCCTAAATCCAAAAGCTGGTGTTCTTACAATAGAAAGGAAAGGAAGACTTGGACAGAGACACAGAGGAGACACAGAGGGAAGGGCATTTGATGAAGGCAGAGTGAAGTGAGGCAGTCACCGGATGGTGGCCGCCACCGGAAGCTGGAAGAGGTAGTGTGGCCTTGCCGACACCCTGACGTCAGACTTCTAGCCTCCAAAACCGTAAAAGAATAAATCTGTTGTTTTAAGTCACGAAGTTTGTCACGACAGCTCTAGGAAATTACTACTAACCCCTCAAACCCACCCAGACTGGATAAGCACATACTTACCATACTGCTTTACCAATCTTTGATTTTTCCCATTGGATGGGGAAAAGAGACTTCGATTCTCACATTCTACTTTGCCTTTTTAATGTTTTTGTGTATGAATCAGCAATTCATAATATTTGACTATTAACAGAATCCTATCCTTCTTGATTCACCTTTTTAAGACATTTTTTTCTGCTACAGATGTTCTTGCAATCTGCCATGTGCTTTCTAATTTTGTTCACTTCTTGGACACACAAGAGTGTTGAGATCCAAAGACCATTTGTCACTCTGGCTTTAGATTTCACATCCGGCTTAGGAAAGCCTTTACAACTGTCAGGAATATAAAAATGTTCCTTCGGGACAAAATGTCCCCCACATAGCTGCCTTCATGGTGGCCCTGAAAGAAAAGCTCCTCACCTTCTCCAGGCCAATTTGATCATATTCTCGGGCCAGGAATTCCCTTGACAGGAATCCCATAATCAATTTAAGAACTGTAAAATAGTCACATCACATTCCATTTGCCCTCACTTTTAGCAAAGATACACCAACGACACAATGGCTCGTGCAGAGGAGCGGAGAAATGTCGTCAGCAGTCCTTGGTGCACATTTTAGGGCTGGACGATACCTACGGCTTAAGGGAGATCGGACTTCTAAATATTCCAACTGTTCACGAAGCATATCTAGAAGTGACCTAAAGTCCAGAAAAACAGTTTTAGAGCAGGAAAGAGCCTAGGACTAAATAAAAAACTGAACTGGGAGTCTAGCGACCCACAGACACTCCCCACCTGCCACTGACCGGTGACGCAGTTCTGAGCAAGTCACTTGAACTCCGTGCTCCTCTGAACATCATCGAAACGAGCACGGGGTTATTCAAGCAGTAATCAAAACACAGTCATGTCAGAGGCTTCCCAGGGGTGGGCACAGATAAAACTCCCCAGACCCCCTCAGGAATAATGTGGAGGTTAGGCTTAGTTTGCTCCCTTATGATAGGAAAAGTCCTAACCAAGCAAGAAAGCGTCGCTGCTGGGTCCCTGAGAACCGTCCCTGCCGACAGCAATGAAATGGCCCCCTTTGACAGGCAGCACTCGGCAGCCTTCCAGATGCCCCGGTGTGCACACGGGGGTGGGGGTGGTCAGGGCTCTTAAACAAGACCTAAAAAGCCTAAGATATTAAGGGAGGGGATGGTAAATTTGACTGCAATGAAATTTTTAAAAAATGTTAAGTGCATTCAAAGACACCATAAACAAAGCAAGACAGGCTGCAAACTGTGATTATATACTAAAACAAAGGATTTGGTTCCTCAAATTTTAAAACAATTGCTGGGAATCAGTAAAGAAAAGAGTCTTGTTTAAATGGAAAAAGTGTACAATGAGCACTTCACAAAAAATGAGGAAGAAGAGGAAGAGAAGCAGCAAGGGAAAGAGAATAAGCTCAAATATCCAATCTCTCAAATATTCAGGGAAGTGGAAATTAAAACACTGCACACAGATCAGACTAGCAAAGAGTTAAATCCCTCTCAGATATTACTGATGAGAAAATAAATTAGTATACAGTCATGCTCTGCATAACGATGTTTCCGTCAACAACACTGTATATAAGACAGTGATTCCATAAGATTATAATGAAGCTGAAACATTCCTATCATCTAAAGCAGCG
The DNA here is from genome assembly GCA_004027735.1 of Carollia perspicillata. Taxonomy (NCBI): domain Eukaryota; kingdom Metazoa; phylum Chordata; class Mammalia; order Chiroptera; family Phyllostomidae; genus Carollia; species Carollia perspicillata. The sequence goes on from PVKM010042612.1 coordinate 10,809, forward strand.
ATTTTTAACCTTTTTCATCTCGTAGTACATGTAAACTAGTGACTAAAATCCTGTAGCACACACAAAAATATATTTTTGGCCAATCTGACAAAAAAATAGGTATAATTTTCATTCACTCACACCAGACGGCTCTCATTGTGTTGGCTGTTGTCATTTTTTTTTTTATTTGACAAGCTAAGGGGAAAGGGGTTAGTGTCCCTGACTAAACAGTCAGTATTGCATGTTTCAAAAATTCTTTAAAAGTCATAGCTATTGTAACATCGTAGTGTAACGCATTACTCACATGTCTGTCGTGATGCTGGTGCAAAGGACCTACTGTACTGCCTGATATGTATAAGTACTGTATACTGTATTTTACTATAACTTTTCTAGGTTTAAATATGCTTAGATACACAAATACTTACCATTGTGTTATGACGGCCTATAGTTTTCAGTATAGTAACACGCTGTACAGGCTTAGAGCCCGAGATCAACAGGCTGCACCACACAGCCTAGGTGTGTAGTAGGCTGTACCTCACAGGTCTGTGTAAGTGCAGTCTGCAGTGTTTGAACAAGGACGAAACTACCTAGCCATGTACTTCTTAGAACATATTCTCATCATTAAGCAGTACAGTACATGACTGTATGTTGGTAAAGCATGTGTGTGTATACACTTGATGTTGCGCCTGCTACACAAGACAGGAGATGTGTGCTTAATTACACAACATAACCACACACATGACTGTAAGAAGAAAGGTACAGAATATTCAATGTAGCCGCCTTTTTTTTTAATCCCCACCCAAGGACATTCTTTTCACTGCTTTTTGGATAGGGAGAAAGGGAGAGAGGAAGGGAGAGAGGAAGGGAGAAAGAGAAACATCCAAGAGACACCTCCTGTACCTGCGTGGACCAGGGAGACACCTCCAGTACCTGCTATGCACCCAGTGTGGGGATCAAACCTGCAACCTAGGCATGTGCCCTGACCAGGAATGGAACCACAACCTTTTGTTATGGGTGGATGCTCCAACCAACTGAGCCACACCGGCCAATGTGGCATTCTTGATAACTCTACATTGTCTACCATCTTTATATACCCACCAGCAGGGGAATTAATACATAAGTTGTGGGATATTTATATTAACCATGGCAATGAAAATAAATGATGATAGTTACATGTATCAAAACAGGTCAACCTTGAAAACATAAATGTAAAAAAGCAAGAGAATTATTACAGTATGATGACATTTAAAGTCCAAAACTGCACACAGTGCAATACTACGAGTGTACAGCTAACATATGCCTATAGTAAAAGGCACACTTAGAGAATATAACTGACAAATTTCATATCCTGATACCTTGTGGGCAAAAGACAGCTATACCAGGGAGCTGTATTTGTATTTATTTCCTTAAACTGTGTGGGTATACTTTGGTCTGGATATCTTTTTGTACGACTGCAATACTTTTTTAAAAATGCTAAAAGGTCCATGTTAAAAATGCCTGGAAAGATAAAAATCCAATAGCTTAAAAAATAAAATATTTTTTATTCTTAATTGTCCTATAGGGGACTATGTAACATTTGCATTTAAAAAGGAGTTAAAGATGTCTAGAATGTTCTAGTCTTGTAATCAGCGAACACTCAGGTTCAGATAACCCCACCAAACACCCTGGTGCTGCAGGTGTGCCTTCAACAACCTCCAGCATAAACCAGTGGCCACTGGAAAGAGTCCCTCCACCAGCCATCAACTGGATAAGTGAGAAGCTGGCTCATCAGGCTTCTATTTAGAGACACAAATACTATACTCTCCCTTCACCTCCTTTTCCAGTCTGCAGTTCTATGAGCCAGACAACTCTACCATGGGTACCTAGAAGCATTAACACGAAATAAGAAAAGGAGGGAGTACTTATTATAAGCTTTGCTTTCATGGATGGCGTCCCTTCTGTACCTCCACTCACATCAGAGCTTTCTCAAGAA
>PVKM010042613.1:0-12762 GCA_004027735.1 Carollia perspicillata
AGAACATGAGTTGCTTCTCTCTGTCATCTCTGCGCACTGTTGTTGTCAGAGAACTTGCTCTGGGTGCCCCATGTTATCTCCTAATTCAGCTCCCTGCTCGCAGCCCCCGTGCCTTCTTCTCTCCTGGGCTACAGTTGGTCTTTCACACCGATGCTCTAGTAATCTTTCTATGTCACAAGTCTGATTTTCGTAACGATTTGACTCCCTGTGCCCGACAGGATAAAGCCCCAATTCATAGCATGACATACAAAGGTTTTTCATGCCCTAAATCTTTTTTCTGTTTTTAAAAATCCTTGTCCAAGGATGTGTTCACGGATTTTAGAGAGAGAGAAATGTCAATGTGGGAGAGAAACATCCATCGGTTTCCTCCTGTACACATCCCATCTGGGGACTGAACACGCAGCCTAGGTATGTGTCCTGACTGAGGACTGAACCTACAACCTTCCGGTGTATGGGGGCAACGCTCCAGCCAACCGAGCCACGCAGCCAGGGCTCATGCCCTCAGTCTTTCCTCTCCTAGCTGTGAGCCACGTGCACTCTAGACCAACCAAGTTGTTCTCAAATCTTTAAACTGGCCATAACCTCCCTTCCTTTTTCTGTCTTTTCACATTCTGTCCCTTCTTTCTAGAGTATTTTGATTTAAATACGACGAAAATTTCTAAGAATAAGATAAGCAAAATCACCTTTGGTGGCACAGATCAGAGTGTTTCTCCTTGCATGTGGTTCAGTACTCTTTGAGACTCATCGAGATAGGTAGCTGGGGGCCAGATCCTCAGGCAAGACCCCAGGAAGAGCCTTTCAGTGGTGATGATGAAGGAGTGGGCGTGCAAAATTCTAGTGATTCCTAAACAGCCTTAAGGGAGAAATGTGCTGCTGGGCATCTTGGTGGACTTTTGGGAAGACTATCTCCCCGTTTTCAGCCTTAGGCCAGCTATTTTTGTTGGCCACACAGATTTGACTTTGGCTTTACGCAGTCACGTTCTGTAGCATTCAGTGTCTCCCAGTGACGTTGGAAGCTGTAGGCTGTGGATGTAGGAGCATGTGGCCATGCACCATGCACCAGTGGAAGAGCCGAGACAAGCAGTGGGTCTGTGAAGGCAGTCCACAGGAGGCCAAGCCACGCGCGTGGCTCCTGCAGGGTTACCAAGGACAGGGGCGGGGCTAAGCTGGAAGTAGAAATTGGAGTGTGGGAGGGTGCGGAGTGGATTAGGTCCATGTTCGAATTTACTAGTTTTTTTTTGTGAAGTGTCTTGTTGCTCTTTAAGATCTTTTCCAATGGCTCAGAGTTGCAAGGCTGTGGGATCTCCAGCTCTGGGATTATATTCTTCTAACATTAATTTAAAATTTATTCTGAAAAAGTAAAAAAAAAAATCAAACACTGCAAGAGTGGTCTAAGGCTTATGAAAAATAGTAACCCCTCCCCTTAGTTTCTCACTTCCTGGCTACTCTCCAGAGGTAAATGGTTTATGGTTTTAGTAATTTCTTTTCATGTTTGTCTGGATATTTCTAAATATTGTTTAAACTATCTCTGGATTCATCAGTTTTAGGCACCGTCTTATAACTTTGACTAAGGATGATCAGGGTTTAGCTCCCTTACATAGACCTGCTGCCCAGCCTCCCCACTTTCTGCATAACCTCTGAGTCCTCACACCCCTTCTTTCCAATGTGGTTATATCACAACTCAGGGTAATTAGGGCTCAGAATTTGAACTGTTATGACTTTATAAATGTTGTACACTGCTGAGCCAAATAACATTGCATGATTTCACTTCTTTTCTTGAACAAATGCGTTTTTTCCCTCAGAGTGACTTTCATTTGAGTTTTCCTTGTACCTGTTGCTAAATATGTTCATGACCTTCCATGATGTCTAAATACAATTTTACATTTTTGAAATGAACAAGATCGTTCAGCAGATTCTTTTTTCTGCATGAAGATGCCCCTGCTAGAGCTTCGGTTTGGATGGTGTTCTCTAGCCTGATTCATGGTTGGCACCCTAGGGTTTATCTCGGAGTGACTTTGTTGGGTTCCTTGCTTCCTCTACCCTGTGTCTTTTTCTTTTTTGCCTATTTCAGGAGAGGCCCAGCTTTCAGTGGTTTTAAGCAAAGTACATAAGAAACAAATGTATGAGGTATTGCACGTGTAAAAATATGTTTATTCTACCCTCACATCTAATTCTACATTTAACTTGGTGTGGGAATTAAGGCTTAAAATAATTTTTCTTGATACAGTCGAAGGTCTTGTTCCATCACTTTCTAACTTCAAATGTTGTTGACAACTGGTTCAATGTCGTTTTTTCTCTAATCCTTTGCATGTGATTTATTTTTTCCCCTCTGGAAGCTTTTATGATTTCATTATTTCACATTTCAAAATGATGAGCTAGATGGCTGGTGGGTCCCTTCTCTCTGGAGACTTCTGTATTCAATTAAGTGACAACTTCTGGTAGGTCTTTCTTTGATAATTTCCTCCCCAATCTTTTATCATTTTCTCTCTCCTGGAACTTGCGCAAATAGAATGTTGGACGTCTTGAATGTATCCTCTGATTCCCGTGCCTCTTCGGTTTTTGTCCAATTTTAGACCTCTTATTCCATTCCGTGAGATTTCTTGGCTTTATCCTCTACCTGTGCTATTCAGTTACTTATTTTAGCTGTTGTTCTGTTAATTTCCCAGGATGCTTTCTTCTTTTCTGATGGTTCTTTCTCTGTTCATAGTGGGCTGCGAGGGGATGTAGTCCATCTGTTTATGTTAGGAACGGGGTGGGAGTGAGAAATAAAATGTGTCAGTAAGGTCTCGCTGTTAGAGGTGAGCCTGAAGAACATTGGACTTTTGTCTAAAGAACACTGAACAGTCAATACCTTGATATTTTGACTTCTGATCTGGTACTGCTCCTTGGAGATAGGATTGCTAATCTGAAATCCTTTTAGGGAGGAGACATGCGGCGCAGGGAATGATGGGGTATTCCAATATCATTGGGTTTACTTCCTTTGACAGCTATAAAGCTGAGCTCACAATCTATTAATGGTTCATTGTATTCACTCCACAAATGTTTATGGAATGAATCAGTAGCTCGTGTCTAACTCATGACCTGATGTTTGTTTCTCTTCTAGAACATCTCTCCCAAATAAACTGGCTTCTGCTTGAGTTACAAAACGTCAACGAGCAGGGTGGGTGGAGGTTGAAGAGGGTATTAGGGGGATAAACTGTAATGGAAAAAATACAATAAAAAATAAAAAAAGACTAAAATTTTAGCTGAGAGAGTTCTTTACTATATTTATTTTAGGGAAAAATTTTGATCATTGTGGAGACAGATGGTAGAGTTCTCACCTTTTTTCAAAAAACACAAACAGGAGTTTTTAGAAGCCTGGTGCTAAAATCACATAAGAATGGAAATTAAGGGAGGAAAACTGGGATCGAGGAGGTTATTTTCATGCATTTTAGATATTTTCAGTTCTACACAATGACAACTGAACCTGTCAATCATCTTCAGTAGTAAGCATATACATTTTGTACATAGAGAATCTGATAATCTCTAAATTAGGAAAGAAAAGACAAAACATCTAGCTGCTGAAAACACCTAGCACACACGGAGAAATGGAAGTAAACACGAGCAGATGAAATGGAAGTCAATGGGAAAAAAAAGCACACCAACAGTAACCAGAGAGGAGTGAGGAGGGGATCATGGAGGAAAGTAGGGGAAGGGTCATCAAGGAACATATCTAAAGGACACAGAGACAAAGTCACAGGGGAGAGGATCGAGGGTGGGAGGCAGGGAGGGATGGAGCGGGGAGAATTGGTGTTGCGGGGGGTGGATGGAGACAACCGTACTTGAACAACAATAAACAAATAAAAGTAACATTAAAATAGCATCTATTGATATTGGAGCAGGCATTCTATGACTAAAGAAGGGACACAAAGAAAATCAAGACATATGCAGAATGGGAATTTTCAGGTTTTGTTTTACCCCACAGTCCCATACTTAGCCTTCTCTTGTCCACCAAATTGCATCCCATAATTTGGGATTCCTATAATTCAGTGATCGCTGTACCAAAAGAGATTTCCCTTCATTTGAAATGCAGGTAGTAATGGTGTGATTTCTGTTGTTGGAGAAGCAGGGAGAAAGGAGGAAAATGAGAAGTGCCTATGGAGGAGCCAAGGGTAGGGTGTGATGTCTTGGAAGAGAGGTTCTTGTCAAAAAGGGGTGAAGACAAAGGATGACAGACAGGTGCTTGTTTTCAGCTTCGCTGTTATGAACTCGCCTCCAAAGACGTCCTTTATAAGTAGGATGACTGTATGTAATTTATGGTCAAAACAGAGACACTTTTCTGAGGGAGGCGGTGTGCTATTGATAAGTATGCCTGGAGAATGGTGTAAACCCAACTTGCCTGGGCACATGGAAATGAGTGACCAGTCTATCCTCTAGGTCCCATGTGGTGTGAACTCCACCACCCATGATTGCTACCTTCATTCTCTCTGGTGGAGAGCATTAAAATCTGATCGGTATCCTCAAGTACGCAGGTTCCCAGAGGGGTGGGTGGATCCCCTGCCTCTGTTTCCTTTGTTTCTCCCATAGCACCCAGCCTAATGTGACTGGAGTGGGAGGCCGGCCAGGGCTGGCCCCTTTTCAGAGAAACCCCAACAATCTCCTCTTACTTGGCCTCTTCTTTAGATCCCATGACTCTTCTGATGCTTTGTGTTAGTGTGGTACGTCAGTAAATGAGGAAGTTTCCCAGCCTCGGGCCGACAGCTCTTTCTGTGAACCGTTCTCTTCTTGCTGGTGTGTGGGCTCTAGACTGCGCTTTTCTCACCAGAAGTTCAAGAGGCAGTTGTGAGCTTAGGGGTGGAAGTGGGGAAAAAGCCCTATTTTTCTCTGCCATGGTTTTAGGTCCCTGGGCTGATGTGAGCCTTCCATGTTAGCCTTCCTGGAGCTCACAGCGTGAGGTCCCAGAATATCCTGTCCTTCACTTGCCCAGACTCTTTGGGCAATATCATGAGTTTCTGTAGTTGCTTAATTGCTCTGCATCACCCCCCAAGTAGAGCTATTCAGAAATATTTCAGAGCCAAGGGTCATTCTCTTTATGTACTTCCAGATACCAACTCTTTCTGCTCGGTCAGATATCTTTGGCTTTATTTCTGTACTGGGAGACTGGACGTCCATTTTCAGCCATTTCTGAGGCCTTTTCTTTCCACTCTGTTTATTCCTTGTGGCCTCTCTGAATACATAGTATTGATTTTGATGTTAGTACTTTTTAAAAACTCTATTTTTACTTTCTTAAATGGAAACTGTACGTCCATAAGGGTATTTAAACATATGTACTTTTTAGAGGATTATAATTTTAAAAAAAGCCAAATAATGTGTACCCACTGCCCAAGTCAAAAATAAAATATCACAGACATTTTAGAAATTTTCTTTTCTCCCTTTTCTAATTCTCTCTCTACTCTGGACAACTTTTTTTGTGTTAATTATTATCTTGCTTTTCAAAATTGTTTTTATCAACTCTGTACTGTGTACCTATAAGCAATATGTTATTTAATTTTAACTTGCTTCTGTGAATGGAAACTGTATCAGTTAGCATTCACTGCAGAACAGACTACTCCAAAACTTATGGGTTTACAATGATAATTGTTTGCTCAGAACTTTTTAGGTCAATTGTTTGGGCTAGGTTCGTCTACAATGGCTATATCTGCTCCAGGGAGTGCCATCTGGTCTTACTGATACATAGCTGCGCCACAGGGGTTACACGGTGGCCATGTAACTGGCCATTGTACTGGTGGGCGGCCAGGAGGGTTGATGGAGATAACCGGACCCAAAGGTATTCGTCATGTAGCAGGAGGGCCCAGGCTTGTTCACTCAGTGATGATCATGTGCTTCCCAAGACCAGCAAGAGAGCAAGTCCCAGTGTGCACACACCTGCATCATGTTTGCTGATGACTCCTTGGCCAAAGCAAAGTACAAAGCAAATTACAATGACGAAAAAAGCCATAGATGAAAACTTCACATTTCATGGGAGAAGGGATAGAGTCAGAAGGCAAAGGAGCCATGCACACTGCAGTTGGAGGAATTTTTGACCATGATTGAAAGCTGCCATTGTTGATTGACCAGTTACAGAGAGAGGTGTGTTAAAATCTCCTGTCATGACTGTAGACGTTTAACATTTTTCTTTGTAATGCTGTCAACTTTTGCTTTATGTAGTTTGAGGATGTATTATTTTATGCTACAAGTTTAGACTTTCAATATTTTCCTGGAAAATGAAGACTCTTATCATTATGAATGAGTGGGTTCCCCTTTGCTCTTCACTTTTGTTTTTCACTTTTTGCTTCTCAGACTTTCCTTTTTATGTAAATGTCCACCTGCCTGAAGAATCCCGGATGGAATTTTCTTGGTAAAGGTCTACTGAAGGTGAATTTATTAGTTTATTAGTCAGGAAATATTTTTATTTTGTCCTTGGTACTTAAAGATATTTTTTTGCTGGGTATAGTAGATTGACAATTATTTTCCCTAACACTGAAAATGCCGTTGCACTGTCTTAAGACTTCTGTTCTTCTTTTTTGAGATTTAGCTGGCAGTCCAATTTGCACTTCCTTAAAGGTCTTTTCTCCCTTGCTGCTCTTTAGTCTTTTTTACTTGATTTCGGTGTTCCATGATTTCAGTAGAATGTATGTTTTTCTTTTCATTTTGCCTGTCTCAAATTCATTGGACTTTTAAATCTGCGGGCTGGTGGCTTTCATCCCTTTTATAGCAATGATTCTTTTTTCAAATATTGCCTGGACCCTGTTATTTCTCTTTTTCTTTCTAAAAAATTAATTAGATGTAATTTGACTTGTTCATGATTATTTACCTTTTTTAAGTGCTATTAATCATTTAAACATTTTTCTCAACAAATTGTAAGCCGTATAAATCGAATCAAAGACTAGTTGCTTGGTGTTCTTATATTTAAAACATCAAAACATCTGCAGTCTCTTTGAAGTCATTGCATGTCATTTGTTTTTGCATCATTCTCCCCCCTTCTGCTTATCTGGACCCCAGAGTTCTGAGAATTGTGTCTTTGGAACTCAGAATGTATAGGCTAAATTAATAAAATGGATACTCGCTTGTTAATCTCTCAAATCAAACCTTCACATCCTGACACATCAATAATGCTTTTTGAAACTAAGGATAATAATGTGTGTGTGTATGTGTGTGAATTACTTAACCTGTCCAAATATTTTTATTAGAGAAAATCTATTCTATCTTGCAGCTAAGGAAGTGGAGGAAGAAGGCAGCATGGGAAGGAAAAATTGAGACTTTTCTCTTTGCCCTGGCAGGTGTGGATCAGTTGGTTGGAATGTCCTGTAAACCAAAAGGTCATGGGCTTGATTTCTGGTCAGGGCACATGCCTGGGTTGCAGGTTCAATCCCTGCTCTGGGTATGTACAAGAAGCAACTGATCTGTATTTCCCTCTCACATTGATGTTTTTCTCCCTCTCTCCCTCCCTTCCCCTTCTACTGAAATCAATGAGCACGTACTCGGGTGAGGATTAAAAAAAAGATTTCTTTCTTTACCTCTTCATTGTTTCTCCTCAAAGAAGTGTTGTATCTGTTTAAGAGAGGGAGAAATTTGACTTCTGTATCCACTGACTTAGTCAGTGGGTGGGACTAAAACAAGGTGACTTTGTCCGTTCTTTCTTAGGTCTATGCCAGTCTCTAGGGATTACCTGCATTAAAATATTTTTATCTTTCTAGCTCCACAAAATAAGAAAACAAGGTCTTTATTATCTCACCTTTGACTTAAAGTTTGAGTCAGGATAGTGTAAAGACTGAGCAGAAGGATTCAGTCCCACTGTAGTTTCCAATACAGCTGTTACCAGAGAGCACTAATTAAATAATTTGTTCCATTTATCTCAATTCTGTTTTTTTTCTCTTTAGACTAGAAGCCAAGAAAGAAAAAGGTGGGTAGAATTCAGACATCACAACTTACTCTGGAGTCTTCATAGGCTATTGTAAAAATAAATACTCTCAGGAGGGATAAAGGCTAGATAGTAATTGATTACAGTCAATATAATAAATTGGAAATTACTAAAATAAATGTTAATGGCAAAGTATGGCTCTTTATTATTAGGTAAAAATTGGTGATTGAGAGAAAAAATAATGAAACAGGAAGACAATTAGAATAGCTTTAGATATAAGTATTTTAAATCTTTTTGTTTGTTTCCAGTTTTCTATTGACTGGTTCTATAGTTTTTGATGATTATTCACATGAAGTCTGAGATCACATTAGTAGATGTTCTTGCATTCTTGAAAGAACTTTGTACAATTTATTGAAATGAACACCTTCAATAGGCTTGTCAATTCCTTAATTTTTTTTTCTGAAGAAAACTCTTACAAAATTTACAGGTAGAAGAAAAACAATCACCAAAACCAGCAAACAACACTCAGAGGAGAGATTACCAATGAAGAAAAGGTGAGAAGACTCAGAGATCAAATAGCCTGACAGTAAGTCCAAGATGAGAAAACACAGGTCAAAATTTCCCTGTTTAAAATGAAAACAAAACCCCACATTCTTGAGATTGTATTGCTCATCAATGAAATGCCTAATTCTAATACTACATACCTAGTCCCTCAGGCCTGCCATTCAACACACTTACATATACATTTTCAAAAAAGAGTAAGAATAGTTTCATGAGATTTATTTCGGAAGATACATCTAAAACACCCACTGAAAAAACAAACAAATAAGGAAACGAATACCAATTTTGGATTAGTTTTTCCAACAAGTTTAAACTCTTTAATTTGTGAAATACGAAACTATGCCTTACAGAGGTTGACTAGTTTGTCAGGGAGAGGTTCAGACCCAAGTCTCAGCCTCCTTCTTCTTGGTCATGAGTTCTTTCAATTAGGACGTCCCTGCAACAGTCTGTGGCTGTTTTGTCAACAATAAGGTGACTGTTTTATATATATATAAAGATCCTAAGAGAAATGGAATGAATTCAACACGAGTTGTTAGCAGGAATTACTTTCTCCACATTAGAGGCATGATGTAGCTCTGTCTAGATTGCATAAATAGCTCTCTAGATTTTTTTTTGGAAATAATTAGCTAATTTCAACATACAGTTGAACTAGAAGTTTAAGACTATGGTATCAGAAGTGAATAAATTAAATTTCTGTTTAGTCGTATCCATATTGATTAAGAAAGCACAGATTTACAAGACAATTTTATAAATTGTGAGTATTCACATTACAAAGAGTGTGATCTCATTTTGCAAAATGATTAATTACTTCCCTTGATGTATTTAAGTCTTGGCTAGCAAGTCATTAACAGCTTTGCAAAAGCAAGGAGAAGGAAAGGCAGAAATTCTGAAAGCTAAGACCTCTAGGAACTAGTGCTAAGCAAAATAATTCAGAAATGGAGCTAAAGTATGTCAAAAACTATAAGACACTGAAAAGTAAGTTTTGGGTAATAAAATAGATTTCACACAACATGTTCAGAAATATATCTTTCTACAAATCTTTTCTATTCTATTGAAGTCTATTTTTTAAAAAAATATTTTATTTATTTATTTCTAGAGAGAGGGGAAGGGAGGGAGAAAGAGTGGGAAAGAAACATCAATGTGTGGTTGTCTCTCGAGTGTCCCATAGTGTCCCATAGTGGGGACCTGGCCCACAACCCAGGCATGTGCCCTGACTGGGAATCGAAACAGTGACCCTTTGGTTCACAGGTCTGCATTCAGTCCACTGAGCCACACCAGCCAAGGCTGAAGTCTATGTTTGAATCAACCAATCTCTCACTTTCTCTCTCTCTCTCTTCTCACCCTCTCTCTTGTAGTAAGTTATATGACACTCCTGAGAAATTCTTCTACTTGGGCTCCTCCTTAGGACCTAAGATCATTTTCCTTCTCTTGAGATGCCAGCAAACAAGTGGTTGGTAATGATAGTTTATTGTTCTTAGAAAAGAAATATAAAGGAGATCAGGTAACATCTGATAATCCATTGTTAAATGTTCTCTTTGGAGATCATTCTTATTTTTTATATTTTTATGAAAATTAAAATTTAAGACTGCCTACATAGTTGAAGCGCTCCTCTTCCCGACAGAGGGCAGGAGCGATGTGGACTCTCATGATCTGGGAACCACTTATACTGTACTTGGTAGGGAATAAAGGGTATCTCTGCCTCTTGGTGCCTGGACATTTTTCTCTCACTGTGATTAAAAGACTTTAAGTACACTCCTGCCCTGTTCAGGGAGGCACCTTAAATATGGTAAGGAAAGTATACATTGAATTCTTACCTCGTAAATAATACCAAGAAGGTAGTGTACTACAAAGGAATAAAACAATCTATAACTGATTTTACATGTGACTGTATTTTATATTTAATTCACAACCCTGGTCAGTGTGGCTCACTGGGTTGGATCATCGTCCCATAACCAAAAAAAAGGTTGCAGGTTCAGTTCCCGGTTGAGGCACATACCTGGGTTGTGTGTTCGATCCCTGGTCTGGGCATGTATGGGAGGCAACTGATCAGTGCTTCTTTCACATAAATGTTTCTCTCTTTCCCTTCCTCTCTCCTTTCCTTTCTCTCTAAAAGCAATGAAAACAACGTCCTCAGGTAAGGATTAAAAAAAGTTCACAATGACTGTCCCCTAATTTTTGTAGTTGGCACAATAACATAAAAATTATTGGGATAGGTATTCAAGGAGAAAAATGATCTCACCTGAATCACAGACATATCCTCCCTAGGAGGCCCTACTTAGTATGCATATGGTGATAGGAGAACAGTAAAAGTACTGGGCGCCCCTTTTCCTCAAGAGGCTACTGTTTACATTTTATCATTATTATTTTACATTTTCTAGTTTTCAATATTTCATATTTCAAGGAGGTAATTTTTTTTCCCTAAGAAAATAGCTAATGGATATCTTGGAATACTTATTGGAAGGGACAAAAAGGAGCAAAGAAATATTCACTTTGAAATTTGCAACTTTGAAAGTGGCTTCATTACTATGCTCTGCACTCTTCACACAGTCCCTTTCTTAGGTAGAAATTGTTATGATTACAAGACTGGATATATACTGTGAGGTGAAAGCAAAATAAGCAAAAATTGATTTTCTATGAGAAAAGTAAAAATACTTCTTTCTATAAGACACAAATAGAGGGGGGTGTATAACATATAAATAAGCTGGCAATGAAAACACAACAGCAAAATCTGAAAATATGAATATGTAATTTACATAGACATGTAAAATATTCCAATATATATCATGTTAATACCTTTTTTGTTTTTTGTATATTAAATGACTTGATCTATTAGCTATTATCAGTTCAGAGGGACAGTCTGACCCTGACACTGAGAATCTTTCTATCATAGAAAAAATTTATAAAAAGATATGATGCAAGATAAGCTGATTTGAAAAATCATCTCTCTTATTTTCCAGACTGAAGGCTAATTGTAGGTCATCATGAAAAGCCGAGAGGCATTTTACCATTCCTGTCCCTCCTGAAGGGTCAACCAAGCCTTTTGTATTGTAGGGCCTGGGCCAATGTTTCTCCAAGTCCTGGACCCACCCGTTTCCAATTTATCCAGGGTTCTTCCTGTGAATTTCTGGGATCCACTCAAAACTGATTGACTAAAGACATACATGTCGGAAGGTGTTTCAAGTGACTCTCATGTGCAGTGTGCTTTGGGAGTGGTTGATCATGGAGCCCCTCTGTTCCCTTTTGTATCGCCTTCATGTTCAGCCATAGAGCGAGCCTTTGTCGGGGAAGGCAGGCTTAGCTAGGATGGAGTGATGTCCAGAAGAGAGGAGAGAGGCTGAAGGTTGGGGGAAAAAGACAGCGGCCTGAGGAGGGATTCAATGAGCTGGGCTGAGTAGATGGGAAACAGACTTTATGGAGGAGAGAGATTTGCAGATTTGCAGAGCTCTTCAGGAGGTCATGAGCTGCTGTTGGTTGTGACTCCTGGATGCTGGAGGACTGATCCCTGTGACTCAGTTGGTGGTCTAGGCAGACAACCTTTGGGAGGGGCTTTTCTCTATATTGCTCTGAAAAGTAGTATCCAACAGATACCTGACAGTGTGGCATCAAGTATAGAAGGAAGTAAAGCATTAAATATGGAAAGCACCACAGACCAAACATTAGATTGACTTTCAATTTCCTGATATCACTTAAAAATTCAGAGTTTTGCATAATCCAACGGCTCAATGTAAGCAATAGAGGAATGAGAGTGAACATTTAATACTCAGATATACTCTTGAATTAAAAATACTTAAAGATACTCACAAGAGGACCAACTAGCAGCTCTTCCTAGGCAAGACACCATTGTGAAGATCCCAGAACAAGGGGGTGAGGTTGATCATAGAGACCACAAAGAACAGTTTCACTTTGACTGCACCACCACTCCCCTAGGCTGGCACAGCACTGCACCGAGAGGGACCCCTAGGCCTATGATTCCTCCAGTGGGAAGAGAACCCAAGGTGAGCATCCAGCTTCCCCAGCATTGTAGGAGGCTCACTCAGGCTTCATTTTGTGAGGATCAATGGGGTAACCTTCAGAGTTGGATCACTGGGAATCAGATAGAGACGAAGGGGGTGGCATTTCATCTCCCTGGGCTCAGATCTCCATGGACCACATTCCTGCTTGTAATAGTGCCCAACCAGAGATCTTAGCCAGGGGGAGCCCCACCCAACCCAGATGAGTAGAGCTGAGCTGGTGTCAAACCATCCTTGCATCCCAAGGATGAGTCCCATTTGATCATGGCCCATGACCTTTTTAATGCATTGTATAATTTGGTTTGCTAGTGT
>PVKM010042614.1:0-12757 GCA_004027735.1 Carollia perspicillata
AGCTCCTGGCAGGTCTATTCTCACTCCCCTGGATTCTGCATCTCCCACAGTAGTCCTAAGGTTCAGGGCAGGACCCACTCTGGTCCTTGCCTGGAGTCAAGCAGCCTGGTCTCCAGTGGGCAAGTCTTCCTGGGAAAGCTTCATGCAGGAGGTACGTTGTAGATGGACCCAAGGTGAAAACAAGTCAGTCTCTGGGTGGGACCATAGGTTTCTAAATGAAGCAGGGGCAAATCCAAGTAGGGAAGGATGGCCCACTACGGAAGCCACAAGATGCTTGGTTCTGAGCTCCCACCCCTGCTGCATGTCACCGCTCTCCTTCTGCAGCTGGCACTGAGGAATGCTCTGCGCTACTTCCCCCCGGATGTGCAGGAGGTTCTGGCCCCTGAGTTTGCCCAGGAGCTGCGGCTGTATGGACACATTTATATGTACCGGTTCTGCCCCCGCATTGAAATGAGGTGAGTGCCGGCAGGTGGGTGTGGCTTCCAAGGGGCCCAGAGTGGGAAGGGAGGGACGTAGGAGGGACCGTGATGGAGGTCAGGAGCTCCAGAGTCAGCAGAGAAGGGGAAATTAAGGCTATCCACACTAGGAGGCCCATGGATGTGGCATGCTGAGTTGTTGTCCATCACACGGAGAGAGGAGGTGGCAGTGTTATCATCTGCAGGAGTTTGCAGCCTAGAGCTGGCTGAAGCCCACAAGACTGGCCAGAAGATGGAGTGATCATTATTAAATGGGTCCCTCTGGCTCACTGTCCTGGGGTGTGGGACCTGTACAATTCTGAAGCCAAGCTGCATGCAAAATCCCTTTTTAAACGCCGTGTTTTTTTGTCTTGCCAAAGGGCAAGGAGAGGTTTAAAGGGTGCTCTGCCAGTGTCTTCAAATAGCTCAGGCTTCCCATCAAAGCTCACACACTGACTTGTGATGGTCACTGAAAGCCTTGTGAAGCTACGAATGGCTGGGCCTCACCCCGCATTGCACAGTCTGCAGTTCTGGACTAGGGTGGAAGGATCTGCCTGTCACAGTTCCCAGATGCTGCTGCCCCACCTAAGGATCACACTGTGTACCTTCATTCTTGGATATGCCAAAAGCCCAGTCTGGGACCATCACAAGAAATGGCCTGAACCCCATAAAACAGGAATCACATCTCATTCCTTTTTGGGCCTGTTGCCTTGCACTTGCTCTAGAATTGGTGCCTAAGAGCACGGGTGGTATGAAGGAAAGAAGGAAAAAATAAACTGCACCCAGAGTAGAAGCGTCTGGAAAGTAGACATCAGCTTTGTTTCAAAGTCAACATTCTCTCAGTGGGGACCTGCCAAGAAGAAAGGAAGGGTGGCCTGGGGGGGAGTGGGGGCTGAACTGCCCATACCTGGGAGGGTGGAGGGCACAAAGCGTAAGGTGAGCACCAGAGCCAGTTGGCTTTGGTTCCTGCCGGGAGCTCCTGGGTGACTTCTGCAGCAGAATGTTGGGTCTCACTGCTCACACCTGTGTGCCCTCCCATCATCATACCTAGTGGCTGGACTCCCCTTGCAGGGCCTACCCAGTGAAGCAGTACCCTTGCCGAACAAAAGCCGCAGCAGCCATCATGCACATGATCATGAACAACCTGGATCCTGCCGTGGCCCAGGTAATAGCCAGGGAAACTGAAGCACAGGGCCCAGGACTGTCCAACAGAATTGTAACAAGAGACACCCATATAATGCGTTTAAGCTTTTTATTTAGAAGTAATGAGAGATTCCCAGTAACTATAGCACAGCACCAACATCAGGATATCAATATTGGTATAGTAGAAATACATGTAATTTTAAATTTTCCAATAGCCACATGAAAAAGTAGAAAAGATTTAATACTGTATTTTGTTTATCTTGATATACCTGAAATATCATCATTGTAACATGTAATCAGTAAAAAAAAATATTGAGCTATTTCACAATTTTTTCCACTAAGTCTAAATCTGGAGTGAGTTTTACACTTAGAGCATGTCAGACAAGCCATGACCCAAGTGCTCAATAGCCTTATGTGGATGACATAGGTCTGGCCACATGAGCCTGTAACAGGCCTCCTTGAGAGCCAGTCATCAGATCCCATATTTGAGAAAAGATAGGCTTTGCAAGGTGAATCTCTAAGTATTATACTTGAGGGCGATATGGTCCTAGAATTTGACCACGCTGCATAGTGGTGAGAGCTTCCTCAGCACTGGCCCTGGCCCCAAAACCTGACCACAGATGTACCCATGGCATTGAACCCAGGCTGAGTTCCCGAAGTGACTCCAGACCCAGCTCTATCCCTTACCCCAAGCTGAGCCCTTATCCCAGTCACAGGTGGGCCACACCCTCTGGCTTCTCCCATTGTTCCCATCGCTCCTTCATAAAGGCCCATCGGCCACCTTGCCCCATACAGCCCAGTGCAGGGGTCGGTGCCCTCCCTCCCCAGGCTGCTGTCTCAGATGACACTTTGTCTTCTTCAGTTTCCCCAGGAGCTTGTGACCTACGGCGGAAATGGACAAGTGTTCAGCAACTGGGCTCAGGTACACTAAACTATGAGGCCTGGCTCCATGCCCAGGCCCTACCCATGACCATGTCCTCTGGCCTAGAAGGAGGTTATAAACCCAGGGCTGGGGACTCAGCTCTCTGCCTGCCTGATGCCTGAGATTACAGCACTGGAGACAATTTGAGGATGTGGAAGGTCTTCAGGGAAGGAGTGGCCTAACTTGAGGCACCAAGAGCCACTAGAGTACAACGGAGGCCTGGAGGGATGGGGCACTGGGCAGGACTTCTGAGGCCTGGGGAGCTCTTGGAGCCTAGGGGTGCCTTGGGGCCCACTGTGGGTCCCCCACTTACAGGGCCTTCCATGTTTTGCTCTCCCCTGCAGTTCTGGTTGACGATGTCCTACTTGTCGCAGATGACAGAGGAGCAGACATTGGTCATGTACAGTGGACACCCCCTGGGCCTCTTCCCAAGCAGCCCTGGAGCCCCAAGGCTGGTCATTACCAATGGGATGGTGGGTCCTGGGGCAGCTGGGTATAATGATGGCCCAGGGACAGCGGGGAAAACCAGATGCCCCTGACGCCTGCTTACCTATTGTTTCCAAGGGCACTATGTTGCCCTTAGCCCTTGGCTCCTGTCCATCTTTTCCAGGTCATTCCCAACTACTCTTCTAGAACCGAGTATGAGAAGCTCTTTGCCATGGGGGTTACAATGTAAGTCTCTATTTCAGTTTACATCATATCTTTCCAGTAAATATCATATATGTATTATAAAACAATGTAGCAATATTAAATAGAATTTTGAAAAATACAATCACTGCACTGAAGCAATTCCATATTTACATATTCCCTAGCAATTTTTATGAATATGCCTGTAATTTTTATGTACTTATAAGCAAATGGACATACAATTTGAATCCTGCTTTTTTCTAACATTTTATTATGAACAGTTTCAAACATACAGGAAATTGAAAGAATTAACAATAAACATAAAAAATTGTGTGATTAATGTACTATTAAACTCACTTTATCTGTGCCTTTCTGTCTGTCACTCTATCTATCCATCTGTCCAATTGGGTTTTGATGCATTTCAAAGTAACTGTAAATATTATGGTCTGGAATTCAATATTTGTTTATAGTTTTTTCTTTTGAAGTGAAATTTACACATAATGAAATGCACACATCTTACATGAACCCTTCAATGAGTTCTAACAAATGCCTGCATATAAGCAACTCAAGCCCCATAAAGATGCAGAGTACTGCCATTTCATTTGTTATAAAATTAATGCATGCTCTGGGCTGAAAACTTCCCTCGAACATTATAAAAGTAGCTACAGTGTAAAGGAAATCCCTCTCCCACCCTAGATCCCCAATTTACAGTTTCCCTTGTGTCCTTTGAAACAAACTTCTTATGTGAATGGCTACAAGTATAAATAATTAGATCATTATGATGCCTCTGTACGTGCCTTCCTCCTTTGACCATATAGCTTGGACATTGTTCCATTTCAGGAAACATGGGTCTACCTTATTCCTGTTTTACTTGCAGTATTCAATTGCACCATAATTCATTTAGCCCACTTGCCTCCTGATTTGGGTTGTTTGCAGTTTTACAGTGAATGTCCTATCTGTACATCTTTGTGGATCTCTGAGAGTGATAATAACCATGTAAAATATAATCAAATCATAGTATTGGGAGCCAATCAATCAGGCCTCAGAATAATGCTTTATAATATAATAGTCACCACTGTTTGTTGTTCCAGGATTTACAGGTTTAATCCTCTGTACAATCCTCTGAAATAGGTATTCTTATTACCCCATTTCGTGAAGGGAGAAACTGAGGATTAGACACCAAATTACTTTTTTTAGTTAGTCATCAATAGTCACGGTTGCTCATATTATTACTATGAGCCTTGAAGACCTCTGCTGTACCAGTGAAAGCACCCAAGGGTCAGAGGGATGGGGTCCACTCTTGGCTCCTCTGCCTCTTGTGACCTCCAGCAACTCACTGTGCTTCTGTTTCATAGATACAGGATGGAAGTTTAAAGAGGGTGAAGCTACAGAGTCAGACCTGGTCTGGCTGCCCCTGAAGGTTGACCCCAGATGCTGTAGGCAGTTAAGTAAAGAAAAGATGCAGATCACTAGTAGAGACAGGAAAAGGTTTACATGTACTGCATAAAACCCCCCTGAGAACTAATAACTAAAGCAAAGCCCTTTTCACAGTTGGGCTGACAAAAATAAAGCTACAGATAATACCCAGTGCTGGGGAGGATGTGAGAAAACAGGCAATCACAGATTGTCAGGGGGGTCTAGGTCAGTACAGGAAGCTGGAGGTAGCTGGGTGGGCTCTATCTAGTGACTGGGATAAAGAACTTTTACCCCACACTTTTACTTACAGGAGTTATCTTGGGAGTAACATGCAGCAGATCACTTAAACACAAAGGATTGAGCCAGCTCTGCTATGTGTCATAGTATAACCTTGGAAACTTGGATCATATCTGTAAAGAGGAGATATTAATGAGTGTGAGAGTTCATTAAATGATAAAGGTGACACCTTTAGCATGTGGCACAAAGGGAACCCTCGGGCCCTCTGCTTGAATGGATGCAGGCCCACCAGGGAACACACCCATGCTGGGGGTTAAGGTGGGTTCTAATGGTTTCACGTTTTCCTTGGATGGGTGTTTATCATATCAGCACTATTCTGTTATGTTTTATAATATTCATATGGCCTTTCAAGGTAAGGGTACTGCATCCCCATGTTTTGGAAGAGGAAACAGAGGTTCTTAGTGGTCCAGTGCCTTGCCTAAATTATTGAATACGCTTGATATTTAGATACAGATCTGTGAGAATCAGGATCTACTTCTGATCCAGAAGACAGAAGGGTAAATTCCTGGGCAACAGGAAGCCAGTAGAAAAGAGACATGAACTTAAAATTTATAAGGGAGAAAAGTAAGTGGTAGTCTCCCTTGAGACTCTCCTTACCTCAAGAAGAGTACAAGTAAGGCAACAACAAAATGTTGTCATTCCCCCATTACATTGCCAGCAATTCAAATGTTTGATAATTATCAAGGAATGCGAACAGGCATGCTCATGCATTGCTGGGGACAGACTCTTAGGAATCTGACAGTATTTGTTAATGTTTTAAATGTGTGCACCTGATGACCCACCACTCCTGCTTCCTGATTTCTACCGTTGGAGGCAGATCAGAGGTGGCTCATTGCAAAGTTGTTCCTGTAGCAAAATTGGAGCCATCCTGATGATTGATAGGGGAGAGAACATTCTGTGGCTTCTGATACTACATACTTGGAGCCACCAAAGGAGTGAACAAGATCTGTGAGTGCTGATGTGGAAAGAATCCCACAAGTCTTGCGTTTAGGAGAAAAACAAGCTGTAGAAACAACACCTATCGAATGAGGCCATTCATGTAACTAATGCTGATAATAACTCCTCATACAAAACAGCACTCTAAATGGGTTTGTTGAAGTCTAACTTACAAAAAGTACAGTGTGCAAGTCTGGAGTGTGCATAGTTGTATTGACACCTCTTGCTGGAGACCAAGCCCTACCCTTGCCTCCCACAGCTCCCAGCCCTCCTTGCAGCAGGTAAAGTCCCAAGATGAAGGTCACTAAATGAATGGAATCCTGCAGAATGTACTCTTTCATGGCAGGTTTCAATGCTAGGCCCATCACACACAGGAGGAATATATTCTTTCTTTTTTCTGTGTAGAGTTCCATTGTGTTCATATACTGCAATTCATTCCTCCTGGTGATGGGCATTTCAGGGTTTGGCCACTGCAAATCAAATTGCTAGGAGCAATGGTGTGCATGTCTTTACATGGGCGTAGACATGGAAAGTGGAAGTGCTGGATCACATTAAACTGATGTCAAGGTGGCTAAATATTCTCCAGTGTGACTTTACCAATAATACTACAGTTTTTTAAGAGAATGAAATCTGTTATAAGAGATCTCAGAGGCCAGAGGGTACCAAAAATGGGGGACTGTAAGCTTTTCTAAAGTATTTTCTTTTGTTTTTTTTAAGAAGAATGTATTAATGCATTTGGAAATAATTAAAAATGAATTTTAAACCATCAAAAGTCGGGGGCTGGCACTGGGCTCACCCTTTGCTTGCTTTCTCTGTGGTCAGGTATGGCCAGATGACAGCAGGCAGTTATTGCTACATTGGTCCCCAGGGAATCGTCCATGGCACAGTGGTAAGAAGCAGGGGCCATGCCTTGCCTCAGGGGATGAGAGATGGACATGTTTGAAGTTGACAGTGACTTTCCAACTCCTCTCCCTGCAGCTCACCTTGTTGAATGCCGGTCGTCGGTACCTGGGCGTCAATGACCTGTCTGGGAAAGTCTTTGTCACCTCTGGACTGGGCGGAATGAGTGGGGCTCAGGCCAAAGCTTCAGTCATTGTGGGATGCATTGGTGTTATAGCAGAGGTGAGCACATGAGGAGCACTGGGTCCTCATCCCTGCCCACCTCCTTCCTTCTTCATTTGAGAGCCACTCATACTCACAACACTCTCATCTCTGGCCCCTTCCTTGTCCCTTACACAAAGCCTTCCAGGGTGGGTTCCCAGGGCAGTATACCCCTCCTGACTTCAAAGTGCTCATAATTTTCCATGGTCAATGCCTGTTGATGTTATCCTATGAAACTGACTTTCTGTGAGTTAAGCTTCCATTACCACACTGAAAATGTGGAATATAGCTAAGAGATAATAAATGGCTATGAATAAATGAACATAGCCACCCCTAACTCAGACAGTTCACAGTCAGGGGTAGGAAGCAAATGAGCTGCCCAGCAGTAGAGGGGGGTGCAGTGGCTTTTTCTCAGTGGCTGTCACAGCTTTCTTTAGTAGTATCAAAGACAGGCAAGGAAACAGGAAGAGAAGGTGAGTGACTCTAAGAAAAGCCTTGGTGATGCACACCAGTGTGATTTACACTTAGTTGATACTAAACCTGTAATATACATAGCTGTACTGATTAGGAGCCCATTTGACTGCAGATAACAGGAGACCGAGATATGGCAGCTCACATAAATAGGATTTTACTTTTCTCATATAACTAACAGTGTTGGCATTGGTTCAGCAGCTCAGAGCCAATATCTCTAGATTCTTTTGGGCTTCCTTCATGGGTACAAAATAACTGCCACAGCCCTAGCCAACCCATCTATAGTCAAGGAAGGAAGAAAAGAGAAAGGGCAGTGCCAACAATGGCTGACTCTAATCAGAAAAAAAAAATCTCAAAATTCTGGTCAGTATTGCATCAGATGGATATTCTTATATTCTTATCTACAAGGGAGCTGGAGACAGTGGAAAGGGTATTTGTTAGCTTGGACATGGCTCATCTCCTGGGGCTAAGCACAGTGTTACTCTAAACACAACCCAGCTTCCATTGATTTAAAAAAAGAAGGAGGAAGAATGAATATTGGAAGGCATCTTCCCTGACAAAAGTGATCTTGTCCATCAAGTTTGTGCATATTAAGGCACTGGACTTGATACTATAGTTTATCTCTCTCCTTTCATATAATAATCTTAATCTCTTTACACCCTTGTTAATGCTGGTTCATTTGCTGTTGATAGTGGGATTGTAGGGGAGGGTAGTTATTTTTATGGATGTGGGTTTGTTTCCTGGGCTTTGTGGTTTTATTCTGGCAGCACCTGCAAAACAGTATATAAGATGTGGTTGGCAGAGTGACCTTCAGTCAACCAGGTGGAGGGAAGGACCCACCAAAGAAGGGCAATCAGAACTCAGTGACATCCAGAGAGCTAACATAAACATCATAAAGGGCATCCCAAGAGCATCAAGTCCAGGAGATCAAGGAGGCTGCACCATTGAATCTCAAAGGCCTCCTACCATAGAAGTTCACACTACAAACTCAGGGAGTCAAAGTGGATCAATTTAAGTAGCAGAAGCAATCAAGAAGAGTCACACAAATAATGGGAAGAAAAAGAAACAGCCCCCAATGGAAAGGAAAGGAGGAATCCTCAGAAAGAGTGCTAAATTAAATAGAGGCAAGTCAGCTATCAGATATTGAGTTCAAAACAATGGATGTAAGAAAGCTCTATGAGCTCAGTGGCAATTACCAAAAACTACAGGGAAACTATGAGGAATTTACTGCAAACTATACCAGTGTGAAAAAGGACATAGAAACTATCAACAAGGGCCAAAGAAATGAAAAACATAATCTATGAATTGAAGAACACAGTGCAGGGAATCAAAATCAGGCTAGATGAAGCAAAAGATCAAATCAGCAAACTAGAGGACAAGGCAGAAATAAGAAAGAGTAAGAAAAGGAAAAAAGACTCAGAAAGAAAGAGGAGGGGTTACGGGAACTGCAGGACAACATGAAATGGAATAATATCATATAATAGGGATACCAGGAGGAGAAGAGGAGGAGCAAGTGTTAGAAAACGTATTTGAAAAGTAATGATGGAAAACTTCTCTAATGTGATGAGAGAAAAAGTCACACAAATCCAGGAAGCACAGAGCATCCAAATCAAGAGGAACCCAAAGAGGCCCACTGCAAGACACATCATAATTAAAATGGCAAAATTCAAAGACAAAGAGAGAATATTAAAGGCAGCAAGGGAGAAACACAAAAAGGCTACCAGCTGACTTCTCAACAGAAGCACTACAAGCCAGAAGGGAATGGCAAGAAATATTTCAACTAATGAAAAGCAAAGGCCTATGACAAGGACTACTCTACCCAGCAAGGCTCTCAATTAAAATGGAAGGCAAAATAAGGTGTTTCCCAGACAAAAGAAGGCTAAAAGAATACACCTCCACCAAACCAGCACTGCAAGACATGCAAAAGGGACTACTTTAAGAAGAAGAAAAAAAACATTGAGAGAGAGAGGAATACAGGTACAAAAGGGGTAAAGTGGCAATGAATAGGTACTTATCAATAATAACCTTAAATGTAAATAAATTAAATGGTCTAATCAAAAGACATAGGGTAGTTGAATGGATAAGGAAACATGACCAGCACATATGCTGCCTACAAGAGACCCACCTCAGGACAAAAGGCCAACACACACTGAAATTGAAGGGTTGGGAAAAAATGCTCCAAGCAAATGGATAGAAAAAAGAAAACTGGGGTAGCAATACTTATATATAACAAAATAGACTTCAAAACAAAGGCCATAAAAAGAGACCCAGAAGGACACTTCATAATACTCAAGGGAAGAATCCATCAAGAAGACATAAACATTATAAATATATATGTACCCAACACAGGAGCACCCAAATATTTAAGGAAATTTTTGGAGAACTTCAAGCAAGATATAGACAGCAGCACACTTGTACTAGGGGATTTTAACACTCCACTGTCAAAAATGGATAGATCTTCCAAACAAAATATCAACAAGGATATTGCACCATTGAATAATGCCCTAGATGAAATGAACTTAACTGATACATATAGAACCTTTCATCCTAAAGAAGCAAAATACACATTCTTTTCAAACGTACATGGACATTTTCAAAGATAGACCACATCATAGGACACAAAACAAGCCTCAACAAATTCAAGAAAATTTACATCATATCAAGAATTTTCTCAGACCACAAGGGCCTGAAACTAGAAACCAATCTCAAGGAAAAAAAACATAAAACACTCATTTTCATGGAAATTGAATAGCATGCTATTAAACAATGAGTGAGTTAATAATGAGATCAAGGAAGAGATCAAAACCTTTCTGGAAACAAATGAAAATGAACTCAAAACAACCTAAAACTTATGGGACATAGCGAAGTCAGTCCTGAGAGGGAAGTTCATAGCTATACCAGCCTACCTAATAAAAAAAAATAGAAACATTTCTAATAAACAACCTAACCCTACACCTACAAGAACTCAAAGAATAACAACAAAGACAGCCCAGAGCAAATAGAAGGAAGGAAATAACCAAGATTAGAGCTGAATTAAAGGACATAGAGACTAAAAGAAAAACTCAAAGAATCAGTAAATCCAGGAGCTTATTCTTTGAAACAAACAAAATCAACAAGCCTTTAAGTGGACACATCAAGAAAAAAAGAGAGAGAACCTGAAAAACAAAATTAGAAATGAAAGAGGAGAGATTGCAACTGATACCACAGAAATTAGATCGTAAGAAGTTACTATGAAGAACCATATGCCAAGATTTTTAAAAACCTGGGTGAAATGGACAAATGTCTAGAAAAATAGAATCTCCCAAAACTTAATGAAGAAGAAGCAAAAAGCCTGAACAGAGCAATTACAGATGGTGAAAACAAAGCAATAACCAAAAAACTCCTGGCACACAAAGCCCTGGACCAGAAGATTTCACAGGAGAACTTTATAAAACATTTAAGGAAGAGCTAACCCTTATCCTTCACAGACTGCTCAAAAAAATTCAAAAAGATGGAAGACTCCTAAACTCTTTTTATGAAGCTAGCATCATCCTAATTCCAAAACCAGATAAAGACACAACAAAGAAAGAAAACTTCAGGCCAATATCGCTGATGAACATAGACGCTAAAATCCTCAACAAACTATTGGTAAACTGCATCCAGCAATACATTAAAAATACCATACCCTATGATTAAGTGGAATTCATCTCAGGGATGCAAGGATGGCACAATATTCACAAATCAATAAATGTAATATATCACATAAACAAAAGGAAAAACAAAAAACAAAATCACACGGTCATATCAATAAATGCAGAAAAAGCATTTGATAAGGTACAATACCTATTTATGATAAAAACTCTCAGCAAAGTGGGAATAGAGGGAGCATTCCTGAACATAATAAAGGCCATATATGAGAAATGGAGAGCCAACATCATACTCAATGGGCAAAATAAAAGCTTTCCCACTAAGATCAGGAACAAGACAAGGATGTCCACTTTCACCACTTCTATTCAACATAGTATTGGAAGTCCCAGCAATAGCGATCAGACAAGAAAAAGAAATAAAAGGCATCCAAATTGGAAAGGAGGAAGTAAAACTGTCATTGTCTGCAGATGACATGACTGTGTACATAGAAACCCTATAAACTCTACCAAAAAAACTACTTGACCTAATAAGTGAATTTGGCAATACAGCAGGACACAAAATCAATATTCAGAAATTGAAGGCATTTTTATACACCAACAACAAAATATCAGAATCAGAAATTAGGGGAAAACCCATTTGATATAACAATAAGAAAAATAACGTACCTAGGAATAAACCTAACCAAGTAGGTCAAAAGACCTGTATTCAGAAAACTACACAACACTGAAGAAAGAAATTAAGGAAGACACAAACAAATAGAAGCATATACCATGTTCATGGAGTAGAAGGATTTACATTATCAAAATGTCTATACTACCCAAAGCAATCTACTGATTCAAGGCAATTCTTATTAAAATACCAATGACATATTTCACAGATATGGAACAAACATTTCAAAAAATGGCAAAAGAATACATAGAACAATGGAACAGAATAGAAAGCTCAGAAATAAACCCAAGTCTCTATGGTCAATTAATGTTTAAGAAAGGGGACAGAAGCATAAAATGGAATGAAAACAGCCTCCTCAACAAGTGGTATTGGGAGATCTAGACAATTACATGCAAAGAAATGAAACTCAACCACCAACTAACACCATACACAAAAATAAACTCAAGATGGATAAAACATTTAAATATAAGTTGTGACACCATAAAATTCCTAGAGGAGAACATAGGCAGGAAAATCTCAAATATTCTATACAGCAATATTTTCACTGATATGTCCCCTAGAGCAAGGGACATAAAGGAAATAAGAAACAAATGGGACTTCATTAAAATGAAAAGCTTCTGCACAGCTAAAAAATATCAGCAAAATGAAAAGGAAACCAACTGTATGGGAAAATGTATTTGCCAACGTACCTCAGACAAGCGTTTGATCTCCAAAATATATAAAGAACTCACAGGACTCCAAGAAGACAAACAACCCAGTTAAAAAATGGGCAAAGGACCTGGAGAGACACTTCCCCAGGGAAGACATACAGAAGCCCCAGAGACATTTGAAAGGATGCTCAGCATCACTAGCCATCAGAGAGATACAAATTAAAACCACAGTGCAATACCACTTCACACCAGTGAGAATGGTCTTCATAAATAATTCAACAAACAGAAAGTACTGGTGAGGTTGTGGGGGAAAGGGAACCCTAGTACACTACTGGTGGGAATGCAGACTGGTGCAGCCACTGTGGAAAACAGTATGGAATTTCTTCAGAAAACTAAAAACAGAACTCCCTTTTGACAATTTCACTGCTGGGATTATACCCTAA
>PVKM010042615.1:0-12753 GCA_004027735.1 Carollia perspicillata
CCTCCTCCTGCTCCAGAGGGGAGGGGGAGACATGTAGGGAGAGCCCCCCTCACACCCTAACCCCACAAAGAAACCGAACGGCCTATAAAATTCTACGACCTCTGGGAAACGCTCTGTTTGCTGTGGGATTTTGGCCCTCCGGCTACCTTTGGTCATTCAGTTCCTTTTTAACGTTGCAAGTGTGACCCCAGACAGCGGGGGTGGTAGTTTTCAAATGAGCTCAGTCTCCCCCAAACGATCACTGCCTCTGGACCACGGATTTGTTTTCCTACCCAAGTTTCTCAAGGTCACGTGGTAACCTCTCGCTCTCAGTTCCACCTCCCGCTGTTCTTCGTCTTGCTAGGATTAGAGGCCACGGGTATTTATGAAGGGCAACCTGGCCCACGTTCATGAAGAAAATACCAACATGGAGGCCAAATGACTTCATCCCGCGTTGACAGCTGACCAAGATCGTTGGGAACAAGTAAGCAGTCTTCCTTTCTTCACAGTGGATTTTTTCTTGGACCTTTCCAAGTCATTCATTCTCCCTCGAGAAATTTCATTAGCACACTGTACTCAGCTGTGCAATAAACTGGTGACATTGAACTCTCCTTTAGCTGCGGTGAGAGAGTCAGGCATGGTCATTGCTAGGTCCAAATGATTTTGTTAAAATGAATCCGTGGAAGAAAATGACAGGGGAGGGGGAAGACACTGGAACTTCGTCCTCGGGCTTTCCTTTCTGAACTCTGTCAGCCTCCAGGGAAGCCCGTGGCCGAGGCTTTCCCCTGGCTGTGGAGGAGATGAGGCCTCTGCGGTCCCTCTGTGTCGGCACCCTCGTCCTGCCTTGTCAGGTGCCCACCGACACCTCCCCTCTCCCTTCCCGTCTGTCAGAAAAGCCCCCCGCACCCATCATTCACCCAGTCACTTCGGGACAACGGCCCTTTCACCTCGGGTCCAACTGTGGATGGACCGGGCTTGTGCCTTGTTGGCGACGTTCCGCTACCTGCAAGGGAACTTGTTACTGGGGAGATGAGGGTTACCCTCTTAGAGTCCCTGACAGGACGGCACTAAGGAAGCATCCCTGCTGGCCCCTCCTCACTCCATCCATAGGATAATTGCTCCTTCCTGTCCTTCTCCCCTAGCATTGCCAGCCCACCCCTTCCCCTCGCCCTGCCCCCTGACACCCCCCTCCCCTCCCAGAAGGTCTGCACTCCAGAGCAGTCCTAGGCTGCTCATTCCCTAAGGCCGTGTTTGTTCCATCAGGATGTCCCCAGTGCCGGTCCCAAAGCAGCCCCAGCATTTTGTAGGACACCTGCATGGCCACGGGAGCAGCCCAAAGGCTCCTGGGTAGGCACCAGCTGATGTGAACCCACACCTGCCTTCCCCACCTCGGGGCTTTGTGGCTGTAGTGGTTCTACTGGGGGGACCCTGCCGGAGGCCTCCACCTGGGGGAAGCGGCTAGGTCCCTGCACACCTCAACTTCCTGGGGGACCAGACTGACAGGTGAGAGGAAGGCAGCCAGAGCCCACGGGCTTTGAGTGAGTGGTGCCCCAGGCCACGTTGCAGTGGCTGCGATGGAGGCGGGAGCGGATGGGCTGGGGAGGCCCAAGAACCCTCCGCTGAGGCTGGTGGGTGAGAGATCTGTGGGTAGGCGGCACTGCACCTGGGATGTCATCCCGATGAGGCCACCCCAGGTGGAGGGTCGCGACTGCGGTTCTACCAGGGGACGTGTCCCTCGGCCCCGGTGCTGTCAGCTCTCTGTGCCACGGACTGCAGCCTGGTGAGGGCACTGCCTCCCAGGAATGTCTGTTAGTGTGCTGCAGAGGGATTAACTTTGACGTCACGGAAGTTTGATTTCACCGCTGCTCATAAAAGCAGTCGCCTCAAGCAAGTGGAAACGTGTGTGGCCATTTGTGCGCCTCCAGGAATGACTGAGGACAGGCAGGGTTCCGACGGAAGGCAATGGCGTGGCCGCAGACCGGGGCTGGCCGGTGGAGGATTAATACAAAGCAGAGCTACCGAGATGGTGGCTCTAGAGAGATACAGGGAACAAGGGTGCGGGCTGGAGGGGAGGAGAGAGAAGCTGCTGGAAAGGTGTGTCCTACTCATGGGCAAGATACCGAGGAATCTGGAGGATGCCAATGACTTAGGATCATCTCGGGAAGAATGACGAGGGGCAGCCCTGGAGGGGAGGAAGGAGAGGCTCACCCAGAATCTTCCCCGGGCCCTGCCTCTTCTTGGAGACCCTGACCACCACTCTTGGGCAGGTCGGGGATCTATGTCACCTTCCCTCAACCTTCTTGTTCCTCTGCCCTGTGTGTCCCTTGTCCACCAGCTCTTCTTTCAAACTCTCTCGACTCCATTTCCCTGCAACATGCCCCTCTCCTTCATTTCCCCAATTCCAAAACAAACAAACAAACAAACAGACAAACAAACAAACAGACAGACAGATGAAAACCCCAAACAACCCAAAAACAAAACCTTGGGACAACTGCCAGTGTGGTCATTGCTGCTGACCGGTGTCCAGGTAACAGAATGTTCCCTAGTCACCCGAGAGGGACCCCTGGTCCCGACTCTGCTCGCTTCTGCCCAGTGCTATTCAGGGAAGGCCCTCCAGTGATTTCTGTACTTGGCCTGGCCTGTGACCTGCTTCCATAATAAACTGAAGTCAAACCTGGTTGTTCTTTGAGTCTCCATCTGTCTCACCCGGGCACAGTCAAGAGTGGGGAGGAGGAATCTGGGTTACTTTCGGGTGTATTTTACAAGGCCAGAATTCCCCGTGCCAGGGCCCAAGGAGTTCTGAGACCTGGCAGTGGGGCCTTTGGTCCCCATTAGACAGGGGTCAGTAGCTGTACTAGGACGCAGTAAAGGGCCAAGGTCCTGAGGGGTCCTGTGTCCTCACGTTCCTCCCTGTGCTGGGAAGAGTCGTGGGTAGGCTCACTTCTCCCGCCTCGGAGATCGATGGAAGTGCCTCTTGCCACAAAGAGAGTGGAGTGGCTCATTCAGAGCATGGGCTTTGGAGTCAGACTGAACTGGATGGAGCTCCAGTTCTGGCTCTTATTTGCTGTGTGGCCTTGGGTAAGTTGCTTAACCTCTCTGTGGCAGGTAAAAGATGACCTGCCACATACTCTCCTACGAAAGAATGGGGTCTGTTTCTGCTCTTGAATTGGGGCTGGCCTGACATGGCTTTGACCAGTGGAGCACACCCAGAAGGACCCTAAGCTGGGGCCAGGCCTCAGCTTCCAGGGGTTCACAGCCTTTGCCTCAGTTGCCATGTAGGAAGCCCTGAGTTGCCATGTAGGAAGTCTGAGTATGAGGTACCAGCCATGTGGCAGAACCGTGAAGCACTGGACATGTGAGTAAAGAAGTCGTCCTGGACATCTGGCTCAGTTGGGTTGTGCTCAACCACAGCCCCAGCTGACATCTGGTTGCAGCTGCGTGAGAAACTCCAAAAGAGAACTGGCCAGCTGAGCCCCTGTCAACTCACCCCCATAGAACCCTGATAGGTAGTGATAACCTGTTGTTTTAAGTCCTTAGGTCCTGGGATGGCTTGTTGTGCAGCACCCAGAGCGCTCTAAGTTTCTATTTTCTTTTGAGCAAAATCGAGATAACATAGGGACTCTCGCAGAGTGGATGCAAGGCTTAGATATGAGCCTGTGTTCACTTTAAAAAAGCCCGTGCACCTCAGTGCTGAGCAGAGCTCGTATGCACGGCCCAACTGCTGCCTGTGACAGACCTGCACAGCTACTGCTGAGTCTGAGTGCCGTGCAGAGAACCCCGGTGCTCTGGATTCTGGGGTGGAGGTTTGAGACCCATGCGTCTCTCTGACGTCAGAACGGCTTGGAGTATGTCTGAGGGGACGGTTCCATCTTTGGTTCTGCTTAGTGATTGCTAACGAGTGACAGTCGTCAGCTTGGTTTTGGGGTTCCAGTAGGAGGTCCTGCACAGGGAAGTCTAGGGCTGCTGGGGATGGGCACACACATTTTAAAAAAGATTTTTATCTATGTATTTTTAGGGAGAGGGGAAGGGAAGGAGAAAGAGAGAGAGAGAAACATCAATGTGTGGTTGTCCCTTGTGAACCTTCTTCTGGGGACCTGGCCTGTAATTCAGGCATGTGCCCCAACTGGGAATCGAACCAGAGACCCTTTGGTTTGCAGGCCAGTGCCCAATCCACTAGGCTACACCAGCAGGGCTGGGGATGGGAATGCACATTTTATTGTGTTGGCTTTTGGGACCTCGTTGGAGACCCTGATGAATCTAAGACCATCCAAGTCAAGAGGACAGTTTTTATTTTCATCACTGCTTCCTAGATGGTACCTTAAGGAGGGAGAGTGAGTCAGAGCACTGATATTCAGTAAATTCGTTGACCATCCTATCTAACTGGTGTGTGCTCTCCAGTGTTAAGTAAGAAAATGGGTCAGAGCATCTCACTGGCTGGCTCACGTTTTCATCTCTGGGGCTGTTCACAGGGAGCTACCAGGGTTCGATAGAGAGCCAGGCTTCTCGGGTAAGAACTGCCTACAAGTGAGGTCAGGTTAAAAGGGCAGCCCTGGGCAATGCAGTGCATTTGACCTTGGTCCATTGTGTCATAGTTCAAAGTAGTCTTGTTTTTCTCTTTCATGTTTTTCTTCCCGGCTGAGAACAAAAATGGGTTTATTGAAAAGCAAAAGGAGTCAAGTAAGTATGACCAGAACGTAGAGTTTTCTTTCCTCCTTCATTGAAAATAGCTGTGTGTGTCATGGGAGGAAGAAAATCCCATTTGCGGTGCTCTTGCTGTCTTAAGGCTTATTTGAGAGAAACACACAGACTTATTTTTCTCACAGTTATCACCATACTGTCACAAGCTCCAGCCCCCGTGCCTGCCCTAATGAGAAGATTAAAGACCAATTAAAGCCATTTGCTTTGCTTCTAAGCAGGAGGCGACAGGAGAGCTAAGTAATCTCTCTGAGTTGATGCGGTGGTTCTCAAGTCACGAGGACCAAATGGCTGCAGCGACCTTGCTTTTTATGTCCAATTAAATGGACCAGAGATAAGATCTATATTGTTTCTGAAGTGCTGAGATCCACAGACAGGGGATGAGAAATCTCTTTGCCTGTGCCAGCGGGAAAAACAAATGAAACGCACCAGGAATTCAAATGGGACTCTCAAGTCTCATTTTTTTTTTTTCCCTCAGCCTCTGCGATGCTCTTATTTGATAGCAAGGCTTGGCTGGGGGAGCTGGCGATATCCGGGCAGGGCCGGTGACTCATGGGCTTAGATTCGCTTGTGGACGATACTATTAAAAAGTACTCATTAAATATCAGCTACCGTATTTTGCCGTGTGCAATGCACACCCACATTTTTGTGTGCATTAGACAAATGGGATTATCGTACCCATAATTATATCCATGGTATGTAGTCATTATGCCTCTGTGTAATGTGCATTCTTATTTTCCCCTAAAAAATTTGGGCAAAAAGTGCACCATTATACATGGCAAAATACAGTACCTGCATGACCTTGGGGTGGAGGCTAGAGGGCTACAGAGAGGCCCGAGGCGTGCCTGCCTGCAGCGATTGTGACATCTTGGTTGCAAGCAAAGCTCTGTGCATTGGAAGAGATTGGTGCTTGGGAGGAAATGCTGTGTGTGGCAGAACTGAGTTGCCACTCCCCTCTCCTTCTCCATTATTCTAGAGAAATCATCCAGGCGACATCAGCTAATTGAGAAACAAGGTACTGATGTATTACTCCGGGCGAAAGCCCCAGGTGAGGCTTCTGAAGGGCTGAGTTGGGGACAGCAAATTAGATCTGAGGTCGTGGTGGGGACTGACTGCTCCCACCCAGTAGGACTGGGGCTGTGCAGACGATTCTAGATGCTCTTACTGACAAGGGAATGGACAAGGGCCACAGAGAAGAGCATAGTATTCCCATGAGTGTGCACTGCGCGGGGACAGGAAATAGAGAAGGAACTGTCCCTGCCCACCGGACATTAAAGGCAACAGTGGACCCTGTCCCTAATTTTGAGGCACTGTTACCACACTTCCTGGTAAAACATGGGCCATGGCTTGTTGGGCTTTGATCAGTTCTGGTGACAATGCTTCTTCTCCTGGAGACGGGTTCGTAGAGATGGAGTTTGGAATTGTTTCTTCTAATAATCCTCCACACGGGGAGAGGGCTCTTGAGTGGAAACCCCTTAGAAATGCGCGAAGATGGAGAGCAGTCTTTCTCTTCCAATGAGGTGTCGGATGTGTTATAAAGTAACACACCAGCATGTTTACATGGGGTTTTGGTTTCGGCTCATGAGTTCATTTTGGTGTGTGTCTCTGTTGTGGGATCTTTGCGATGCCTCTGTTGAGGGTGTGTCCTTGAAGAGAGAATTTGCATTTATTTCTGCTGGGTACCCGAAGATACCACCAACTTGGAATCAACTGAAGACATATATTTATTGAGTTTTAGAGAGAGAAGAAGGTGGGGGTAGGGGGAGGAGAGAAAGAGAGAGAGACACTGATGTGAGAGAAAAACATCGGTTGGTTGCCTCCTGTATGTGCCTGACTGGGGATCGAACCCACAACCTTTCAGTGTACAAGACGATGCTCTAACCAACTGAACCACCCAGCCAGGGCGAGAATTTCCTTTTTGAATGTTATTAGCATTTCGTAATATAATCTCTGTATCTATTTTTATAAATGTGTAATTCTGGGTTCCAGTTTTCACAGGTTAATGCTACCCTTTTGTATTTTTTCCCTGATCAAATTCAACAAATATTCTCTAGTTTTACAGTAGTCCTGGAATTATCTTCATTTTGCAGACAAAGAACAAGCTTAGCTAGATGAGTAGGTCGCTTAAGTGTGACATGGCTGTAGGTTCGGGCTCTCCTAATCGAGGCCCGATCTGCTATGTTACATTTCTGTTTCTTATGTGCGGGCTGAAGCAGTGAGCAAGACTGGCTGTTGCCTCCTGGGCTGGTGGGCGCGGGGGGGGAACACGCAGGCCTGCCTTTATTTTCTGTTGCCACTCGAACTCTCGGGTGATATGGTTTATTTCTTCCTAGTTACTTGCTACTTCTCTGTTCTGTATCTTTTTGATCACAGTTCCCATTGTTGCTGCTTCTGCTTCCAGAGAGATGAAATGATCAGTAAAATGAATGTAGGGCGAATCCGCCACGCGCCACCTGCATGGCTCAGTGGGACAGATGGTGGCACGTGGCCGCAGCACTGATCTGGCCCTGCAGCCCGGTTCCACCCAATTTCCTCCATGTGAGAAGCTCAGATTGGAGGAGGCCTTTGCCAGGTGTGAAATCCATTTGGGTTATTATCTCTGATTCCTTGGATGGTTTTCTTCCAGAGAAACCAGACTTTCTTGTGTAAAGAAGGAAAAAAGATGCCCTGGTGGGTGTGGTTCAGTGGATTCAGTGCTGGCCTGTGAACTGAAGAATCACTGGTTCGATTCCCAGTCTGGGCACATGCCTGGGTTGTGGGCTGGGTCTCCAGTTGGGGGCATGTGAGAGGCAACTGATCAATGTATCTTTCCCTTTCTTTATCCCTCCCTCTTCCTCTCTCTAAAAAATAAATAAATAAAATCTTTAAAAAAAGAAAGGAAAAAGACCCCCAAACTCTCAAATTGGCACATGAAAATGTTCATGCAATGATCAGGATGGCAACTGTGTCTTCCTGAAGCAACACTGTGGCTGCCGAGTCGACAAGGTGGAAGTAGATGGCCTGGGTTTCCCTTGAAATGCACGGAGGAGGAGGAAAAAGGGACTTGACCCTTTGTCGTGTAGATCGTGCCAAATCCACCCAAGCGGGACACTTTGGACATTTGGCCTGAGTTCCAACATGGGTGGAACGGGCCCTCTTGGCCTGTGGTCTCCCCTGGGCCTTGCGGAGTGCTTACCCCAACAGCCACTTGCCCTTGTCCAGAGCACTCTTGGTTGACAGCCACCTCCTTGCTCACTGTGCCCGCCGCCCCAGGCCCTCGGTTACCCATCTCACTTCTGCTGCCTCCTTCCAAATGGGCTACGCCGTGGGGCTGCAGAATGTTCTCATGGATCTCGAGCTGCTGCCTGGTGTCTGCGTGTCTTCTTTTGTTCTTCCTGTTTGGCATCTCCTTACGATGGAGGAATGCTATTCTGGCTACTCACCCACATGGACTTTTCTCTGCTTTTCACTCGTTAATCACAGACTCCTGGAGCTCGAAGGCGGCGCTTCACCCTGGTCATAGAGACAGGACCCTGCAGCCTTGTCTATAAACACAGCCCGGATCGGAACAACAGTCATTCCCGGGAATTCGTCTTTAGCTCCGGACTTTCACAAGTCACACCGAGTCTGTCCTCACTGAAGCTGGTCTCAGTATAAATTACCCTTAATGCACATGAAGAACATTTAAAAGTCACTCCATGCTAAGCTTATTTTGAAGATGGAAATTCATTTCCACCTTATGAAAATCTTTTTGTTTTTTTGCCCCAAGAGCTTATCAGTTGACTGAAATAATGCATTTTTAGCAAAATAAGAGTCCCAGCTCCTTCCCTCTCTTACTCCAGCAAAGGGGCATCTCTGCGGTGACCCATTGGGATGGTGATGACTCTTCCCTGGAAGTCAGCCCTACACCAGACTTATTCTCAGAGTCAAGTCTGTGGACATGTGGACATGTCCAAAGGCGAGTCGAGGAAAATGGAAGAGCAGTTCTGTGGAGACACAGTGCCAGTCCCCAGGCAAGGGGCTCCGCATGTTCTATTTGGATTTGCAGAGCCTTTGACAGTTTATGCAGCCCCGTTACCCACCAAGTCATCTGATCTTCACAACCACCCTGAGAGGTATTTTGATTATTCCAGGAGGAACTCGAGACCTAGAGAGGCCTTTGAACTTGTAGGTGGAAAGTCAGCCATGCAGCGGGTTTTGGGTCAGACCCTGGACACTGTCTGGTGGACCAGCCCTCTCCCCCACATCCCATACCGCCTCCTTTCCGGCTCTGTGTGTGGGTCTGAACCCGCCTGCCGGAGCCTTCCACAGCCCAGGGTGATGCTGCCCTCCCTCTCACTGGGCAGCAGGTGGGGATGCTGTCCTGAAGTCCTGGTGCAATGGAGGGTCTGTGATCACTCTCATCTGCATTGAAATCCTTACCCTCATTTTGTCCGCACACTATTTTTTTCTTAATATTCATTTTTTTCTTTTCCGGGCAGCAATATGGCTTCCCCTCTAGTGAGTTGTACTCTCCCTCCTTATATTCCCACGTTCACTCTCCACTGCCTTCAGGCACGTTTATTCACTGTCTTCTGCCAGCCATTACCTTCTCTGATTCGAAGACATTGTTCGTGTCATTCCCCAGTGCTCGCTCTAACCTCCAGTTAAACCACCTCCCTCCTTGCTCTCATTGCCTTATTGGAATGGGAATTTCTTGAAGCCTGGGACTCAGTCTCAGTAATTAACTTATTCATTCATTAAACCTTGCATTCAGGTTTTAGGGGGCCAAAAAATCACATCACTCTTCCTCTGATGAGTCTGGTACCCACTGAGAGGTAGACATGGGAATCAGAGATGGAGATAAAAATATCCTGCTTATTAAAAAAAAAGAAAGAAATCGACTGGTAGGAGCACATAGCTTTGGGTCTATGGCCAAGTGCCTTCCCTCTTAATTAGAAAGACTTCTCTGGTCATGGCACAGCTGCGTTGTCACGGGCCTCCCCCACAGAGCAGGCTGCTAATGGGCGAGTAGGGTAGGAGGGAGGGGTACAGAGTAGGCTGGAAGGCAAGCTTGCGGAGCGTGGGTGTACTGCTAATCACCAGGAGGAAGCAGCCCAGCGATAAGGGGATGCTGTAGCTGGAGGTAGGCAGGAGGAGTCTCTTGTTTCAAGAAGATCAGGCAGGACTCACTTACTCACCCCTGGACGGGTATGGGACATAAAGGAGGCTACTGATCTTTTTCATGGGTCCTTTGGGACCACCTTAGCCGGAACTTAGGAAATCTCTCTTCCCTCATTGATTTCCCCTTGGGTCTTTGCAAGGTGGCTCTTTGAGCCTGTATTGTATGTAAGTCACTGTGTTATACAGGACAGTGTATTGTGGTCATTTGCCTTCCCCAACCCCACTCCTTGCAAGAGCATCTGGTCCCGGCGCTGTGCTCAGGGGATGTTTGCATAGTCGTGCCTTCCTCCTTTTTGTTTCCCAGACACCTAGAGTAATGCCTAGCACATTGTAAGTGCTCGAAAGCTATTTGTAAATGGGCAGCTGACTCACAGGGCAGAAAAATCGGGGCTTCTAGAATTCGGAGCTCAGAAACTGCCTTGCCCATCATCTTTATGGCTGTATTCTAAAAATGCTGTTTTGTACTCTCACCATACAGTTTCAAGCTTGCTGTGTAATGTATGGTTTCCTCCTAAATTTTAGTTTAAAATTTCATGGTTCATGTTGCACTTCATGTGTGAGTTGGTAGTATATACAATGGTGGGTCATGGTAATAAAAACCAAGCCTCCTTTCTCTTGCTTTCCCCCAGTCCCTGAGGCCCCCTTCCCAGAGTCGGCCACCAGGACCAGATTCTTCTGTCTCCTTCCAGAGATTGTCTTCGATAGATGTGCATATTCTATGCATATTCATATGCTATTCTTTCTATAAGATATGATATTTCTTTCTATAAGATCTGATATTTCTTACTTTTACATCTTGCTTAAAGAAGGTTACCTCCACATCTCAGAGAGAGTTCCATCTCGGTTATGTAAGGCAGTCATGTCCTTTGTAGACATTCCATAATAATTCATAGTACAGAAATTCCTGAATGGTATTAACCAATCCTTTACCAAGCCCTTGGAATGTAGTCCTGTCCAGACAGTGCCACCATCTCTGCCTGTCTCCTGTATCCTCGTGTGAAAGCATCTGTAAGTGGAATGAACCCCCACAGTAGGATGGATGAAAAAGAGCACAGACACCTTATCTTCTGCTAAGAGTATTAGCAGTTCATTAGCATTCGTGATAGTAGCTGTGACTCATTCCGTGGTTCACAGCATCAATCACTAGGTGAGCATTTTGTATGCAATAGATCTCATTTCTTCCTGTCACACCAGGGGAGATACTTGCATCATCTCCATTTTACAAAAGGAGCCAATAGGCCCAGAGAGAGCAAGTAACTTGCTGATGCCCACACAGTAAATGGCAGGGCTTAGTTTCAGCTCCGACGGTCAGATTCTGGGTGGCTTCACTGACCCCTGGCCCTTCACAGTGGCTGGACCCTCAGTGGATGAGAGAAAAGCACACATCCCACAGACACGTGCTCTAGTGGGCCTCCCGGAGGGTCTGCCTGTGGTGAAAAAACTGTTCCGGCCCTTGTTAGAATGGTAAGGGAGGCTTTATCCAGGACTATCGCAGCAGGAGTCAAACTACTGCCCCACGGGAGGGAGACTGGGCTCAACTCCAGACTCAGCAAAGACAGCTGGGGTTCACAGCCGTCGAGCAGGGTGAAGGGGTCGGTGGGTGGAAAATTGCTAGGAAGA
This sequence comes from Carollia perspicillata, assembly GCA_004027735.1. Taxonomy (NCBI): domain Eukaryota; kingdom Metazoa; phylum Chordata; class Mammalia; order Chiroptera; family Phyllostomidae; genus Carollia; species Carollia perspicillata. Next base: position 11,437 of record PVKM010042615.1, read on the forward strand.
GACAGGAAGGGTAGGGGATTCTGGCTGAACCAAACTGACAGGATCGTGCTGAAGGCAGGCCAGGGTGGTCAGATGTCAAGAGGGGTGACTCTCATCAGGCTGACTCCGTGGGGTTCTTGCTGTAACTGGGTAAGGCGGGCTCAGCAAGAATGGGGGACTCGTTGTCTTCACCTCCACCCATGCTTTTGGCTTTTCTTTGCTTATTCCTTAGGTGTGGCTGCATGGTATTTTAAAGACCCACATGCACACATCTGATTATTACAAAGAATTGGTCACACACATCATAGAAAGGCCTCTGGACTGCAGAGCGACCCCCAGATGCTCCGTATCCTCACTTGAGGGAGCTAACCAGTGGATTTGCCACTCTCTGGCCTCAGGGGCCACATGTGGCCCCAGCCTGGAGTACCAGGCAGGGCCGCCCTTAATGGGGATGTTGCAAAGGTCAAATCACACTCGATGTTCCTTCCTCTCTCCTTTCTACTCCCCCCCCACAAAGTGTGTTTGTGTAAAATCTAGCTATGTGTGATCATTCAGGAACATTCTGAACTGGGAAAAGGCGTCACAGTGGGGCAGCCCGAAGGGCGTGGGTTGATGGAGGGACTGAAAGGCTGTTGTAAAGGAAAAGGTGCATCGTCATCACCGGCACAATGACGCCCAGCCCGGCGTTCATAACCAGCCCTGTGATGCAGACTCTCAGAGAGGCTCAGCTGTGATTGAAGACCCTTTGAGCCAGGTCTTTGGGCAATTCCCAAGTCTAGAACTTTCCCACGCATCAACTAGGTGTGTGCCTTTAGGCTTCAGGGCATCTTTCCCCATCAGCTGGTGTGACCAGGCCGTTTGTCTAGATGTTGCCTCCTTGTGTCCAATGCGGGCAGCACGGAGCCCTTCAGAGCCTCGGGCTGGGGGCTTGTTCTAGCTGCTAAACTCAAGAGTAGAACATTGCTACCAGCTGGGCCAGAAGCCTCGTGACTGGTTCTGTCCTGTGGCCCCATCCGACCCAGAAGGAAAACAGTGGTTTGGCAAGCACTGGGGAACAGTAGAACCAGGTAAAGAATGTCAAGTTCAAAAGGATGGGGTAGGAAACAGTTCTTCTACATGTGCCTACAGGCCCCTTTGGGACTCGGATTTTAACATGTTGAAGCTCCCTTAGAAAGATGTATTAAAATAACCCCAAGTATGAGACCTTCTTAACTGGCATTTGTAAATCGTTTGAACTACGTGCAAACCCTCAGACATTTTTGCAAATATAGGCTATGACAGCCAGAAAACTTGTAAAATTTTTTGGCATCTGTAATCACTTGTGATATGAAAAAAAAA
>PVKM010042616.1:0-12760 GCA_004027735.1 Carollia perspicillata
CTGAAGTTCCGAGTCCTTTGGCCTGTCAGCCACGAGGGGTCACAAGTGCCGGATTTGTACCAGGGGCGGGGGGGGGGGGGTCAGCGCACTCCCTGCCTGTTCCCCTCTCCTCTCACAAGGGGGGGGCAGGGCCCTGGATCCTTCCAGGACACACATTCCTGGGGAGCCTCGGGGAAGGGCCCACAGCTGGCAGCTCAGATGTGCTGAGATGAAGGAGCCTGAAACAGCACGCCACCCCCCCCACCTTCCCCACCCACTGTTTGCACACAGGCCCAGAACAAAAACACACCGCACATAGAAATCAAAGTCTGAGAACGAATCGAGAAGCCACGACCCGGCCGTGGGAAAGGCTGTGTGGCCGCAGCCTCGGCCCCGGACGTCTCTGCGTCTGTCTGCTCCTCCGTACAACGGAGCCATTGTGCGCCCCTCGAGGCGCTGCTGGGAGAAGGTAAGAGCAGATATAAAATGCAGGATGCAGGTGTGATGTGTGGCCTAAAAATAGAGCCCCACACGGCCAAAGGGTCCCATGCCGGACTCTCCCCTCCCCGCCCCCGACGCCCCCGCAGCCCGGGCCGGGGCTGCCCCCTCGCCACTTTCCTGTAAGGCTGCCCCTGTCTCGGCTGCCCGGCAGCTTCTGCAGGCAGGCTCGGGGCCACTTCCTGTTTTTCTCCCCAACGAATTTTGCACCAGGCGCTTTCATCACCGAGAGCTGGGGGGTGATGAGGTGAAGGCGGTGGCTGTTTGGGCAGGGAACCTGGGGAAGGGGGGCGGGCATCAGGAAGCTGGGAGAGGAGCGGCTGGACCAGCTGCCACGCTCAGGACTCCGTGGTCTCCACCTGGAGCAGGTGGTGACGAGCTAGTGGAGAGGCTGGTTGGGGAGGCTGGGCGGCTGCCTGACTGACGGAGAAGGAGAGGGGCCCTTGTGCGCGCCCTCAGTCTGGGAATGGTGTTTTGTCCTAGACTTGGGGTGGGGCACCTAGGGATGCACTGAGCCGGGCTCATATCTGGCAATAGGAGTGGTGGCGGGACACCCTGAAAGGAGAGCCCAGCGTCCCTGCCTCCCTGAGGCTGTCAGGCCTCTGAGCATCCCGCTGCAGATTGGCTGGGTGTGCGGCCCCTCCAGGAAGGGTGTGAAGGCGCTGTTCCCACACTGGCTGGGCCCCTTCCTGCCCCTTGGCTGCAGACCTCGGACCCTCCCCTGGGCAAGGCCTCGCTTGTCCAGCCGTGACGACATCACCCATTCATTCACTCGATCGATCATTCAACATTTCTGCAGACTCACTTATAACAGTCTCTGGGTGCCCAGCCCAGAGCTCGGGGCCAGGGAGTGGGCCCGGACCCCGCAGCATCCCTGTTCCCAGGGCAGCCGGGCACATGGGCAGTCGCAGTGGAGCAGACTGTGGAGGCGGCACAGCCTGAAGTAAGGACCGCTGGACGAGGCAGCCAGGAGGATGATAACTGGGCCGAGTGTTCAGGCCAATCAAGTAGCAGGGGCAGGGGGCTGGTGGGCAGAGGAAGAGTTGGGAAGGGCACTCCAGGCAAAGGGCGCAGCATGTGCGAAGGCCCAGGGTCAGAGAGCGAGCCCGGGGAGTCCTGGAGCTGTGAGCCAGGGCTGGCAGTGCAGCAGGGAGGGCGTGCGGGGAAGTGCTGGGAGGTCGCCCCGGGGGCCAGCCGGGTCAGTTCCCCTGATAATCAAACGTGCGCCTGGTTCCCAAGCCTCACGTGGCCCCTCTCCACACCCTAGTCTAGGGCTCCGGTCCAGCGTAGGAGTGGTTCTGAGAATCGGAAATCAGACCCGGTAGCTGAGGCAGGAAGTGGGGAGTTTACAGCACGCGTACAGTCTGCGCCCTTGGAACTGAGAGGCACAGCCCAGCTCGCCAGCGAAGCCGACAAGTCCTGGGTCCTTTTGCCCAAGGGAACTGCTTCCAGGGCCCAAGCCCATCTTCCTGGGAAGGAGTTGAGCGTTCTGTCTGGGGTCAGGGCCTCCCCTCTGGCTCCTCCAGTTACGGCTAGTGGTCAGATCAGCATGCCCTCACGCCCACACCAGGCGGCACTTCCAGGAAAGGGGGCCAGAGTGACAGCTCAGTGGCCTAAAGACGACAGCACCCCCAGGCACCCATTCTGTTTGCCCCTGCCCGGCACACACACCCTGGCTGCACTCTCTCCTTTGGCTTCTCCCAGATATCTCCATTCCACTGGTTCTCGCGTAGACCTTTATGCCACCGCGTCAACCACGGATTCCTCTCCCTTCTCCAGATGAGAGGCAATCCGACTCAGGCCAAGCTGTTGTGTCCAGGGCTCCACCCCGAAGCTACTGTGTCCAGCAGGCTCCCACCCCCTCTGTTCTGTTGAGTCTCCTCCACAGTGTCTCCTGGGGACCCGCTCAGCCGACAGGTTAGGTGGCCGGTTCACCTCCCCTGCCACACCTGGTCCTCAGAAAGGGAGGCGCCGCCATCTGATAGACGGGCGAAGTGGACTGCACACACGCAGGACCAGCTAGCCGAGGATGCTCGCTCTGCATGTTCCCTCCCTCGGCTCCTCGGTTGGTGAATGTGGCTGCCCCTGGCGCTGTCCGCTGGACAAGGAGCCCTCCTCTAGCCTTCCAGGCCCACCCTCGAAGGGTTCTTGGGAAGGCTTTTGCTAGGAGAGGATGAAGCTGTCCCAGCAGCCTGTTAATTTTTTTAATTAATTAAGTTTTTAAAATTCTTAAAACGTGCTTAAAACGCGCTGCCGTTAACACGTGCGTGGTAATCTATGCCTGGTAGCTGCGGGCTGCAGGGAAGAAGAGTTTCCCCTGACAAAGCCGGACATTCACCCGCTTTTCCCTGACCTGCAGCAGAATGGGAACAACGCTCAACTGACAGCACCTTCTGAAGGATGCTAGGAGTAGCTCACACAACCCGCATCGCATCCGGGAGGTTTTGCTACCAAGTTTCTTTCTGTCCTTTTTTTAAACATTTTATTTATTTATTTATTTATTTTTAGAAAGAAGGGAAGGGAAAGAGAAAGAGAGGGAGAGAAACATCAGTGTGTGGTTACCTCTCATGTGTCCCCCACTGGGGACCTGGCCCACTACCCAGCATGTGCCCTGACTGGGAATCGAACTGGTGACCCTTTGGTTCACAGGCCCCACTCAATCCACTGAGCCACACCAGCCAGGGCTGGAAATAGTTTTAACTGGTCTGTTGCCACGGGGCAAGAACTGCCGGTGTCCTGCCCGAGGAATAAGGAGTGCTCGTTGCCCCTCCCTCTGTCCAAGATGTCTAGTTTCAATACTTTTTTTGAAAAACCGTCTCTTTCAACACCCCACTTCTGATACCAATTTATGCATTCACTGGGGTTTGTTTGTTTGTTTCAAATAACATAAACCAACTCAAGAGGGTTTGTACTGGGTTGACTGTTGTCTATTTAAAATTAGAGGGAGGCACCTCCAAGCCCTTGAACTCTAAGGATGGCAGGCGGCCACGTGAAGGAGACAGGCCACGACAGAGTGTTCCCGAGAGCCCCTGGAGGGAGCCGTCCCTGCCGACGCCTGGACTGCTGGCTTACAGCCTCTGGAACTGTGCAGACATATCTGCTGTTTTTAAGCCCCTGGGATCTGTCACAGGAGCCCCAGGAAACTGACACAGATTTTAAGCAGAACAGGGGAATCAGGTGTAAGGGTGTGGGGCCCTTTTAGAAGAAGCCCCGGGCAAGGATGCCAGGGAACCTCACTAGGATACAAGGACCAGGAGCTGAAAGGTTGCCGCCCACAAGCATCTCTCCCGTCTGTGACCCTCTCTTCCTCTCTGTGCCTCTGTGTCCCGGTTTCCTCTCAGCCTCTCCCAGTATAGCAGCTTCTCCACCTTCTTTAGTTCTCCTGATAGACCAAGGGGCCCCCAGTTCCTCAGCTTGCTGGCCCAGGGCCCAGGCTCCAGGTACCTGGAGAGTGACCGTTCTCTTGGTCCTGATTCCGTAGTCCTGGGGATGATCAATGATTGGCTCACTGGGGGCAGGTGACCTCCCTGGCCTGATAGGCCTGAAGGCAGGCGCAGGTAAGCTGAGACTGTGGGCTGGTGTCACCACGGGCCTGACGGGGGTCGAGGAGCGTTACACAGAGGGAGCTGGGCATCCGCCCCAGGAGCCCTGCGCTCTCACTGCCAGGCACTTGCCCGACTGGAGCTCCTGTCCACCGAGGGCAGACAGGAAAAAGTGGAAAGAAAACACCCATAGCCTCCTCCCACACAGCTTTCACTGCTCTGGGTCCCGGGGGGCACGTGTGCAACACGCAGCACGACCTGGCACAGAGCAGTTCTGCCCTGAGCCTGGCCACATGGCCATTTCCCACAATGCTCAGGGCTCCAGAACCACCTTTTCCATGGCTGTGTACTATTCCGTTAACTGGGGGGGGGTCCCTGACTCTCTCTGGACAGCAGTGGCCAGGGGAGAAAGCACGCCCTCCACAGTGCTGAGGCGACACATTTTCTTCTCTCGTCTTTGGTTCATGAGCCAACTTGCTGCTTTTGCTTGCCCAGTAGACCCCAGAGCCTTCCTGTCACCTGACTGTGGGGTCTAGGAAGGCCCCCAGCCAGTGGTGAAGCTACGGCTTACGTGCATGGGGCTCAGAAACCCCTGCCCATCCACTGGCTGTTCGGTTTTCACACTGTGGGTGAAGTAATGAACCCCATTTTGTATAGGAGGGGACGGACTGACTGTAGGGTGTGCGGGCAGAACTGGGTCTCAGGGTCCCCAGGGAAGAAGGTTCCAAACCACGCCCCCGCATCCCCACCCCATCAGAGTCTAAGGGCAGACTCCCCAGGGCCAGAGAATAAGACCTGGCCTTCTCACTTCCCCCCGCCCCACTCCTGGGACCCCGCATCCCCCAACTGCTGGGTTCCAGGCTTTCAACCTGATGCCCCGCTCCCTGCGCACCCCTCTCGGCTCCCGGGGACTGGCCAGGTCCTGCCTCCCTCCCCACCACAGCCGTTCTGACATCTTTTCCTTAAATAAACTTCCAGTTTTAGACTGGGTTTCGATTTACAGAGGAGGTGCAGAGAGAGTGTAGAACCTCTGTCCCCCACACCCAGTCTCTCTTACCGCCGCCGTCCTGCATCCCCGTGGGCCTCTGCCACGGCCGACGGACCCGTATCGATGTGTCATTATTACGTCAAGTCCGCCCTTCCTTCAGCTCACCTCAGTTTGTCCCTCACAGCCTTTCCGTGTCCCAGGAGCCCGCCCAGGACAGCACAGGACGCCGAGGGGTCAGGTCTCCTTGGGCCCCTCTGGGCCATGACAGTTTCTTTCCTCGTCTGGGGTCTCTCGCCAGCCCGGAGGGGCCGTGGCTGGGGCCTCTTCAGGCCTCCCTGGTTGTGCGTATGTCCCGCCCCGCTGGACTTGTGTTTGTGGGCTCCCGACAGGGCGCCTGCAGAGCCGAACAGTCACTCTCCTCACACCGGACGGAGGCTGCCTGCTGTCGGCGTGACCTGTCCCTGCTGACATCGACCTCGGCCACCTGGCTGGGGCGGCGTTTGCCCCGTATCCTCACTGCAAAGTTTCTTTTTGTCCCCTTTTCATACTGTCCTCCTTGGAAGGAAGTCACGGGGCACAGCCCGCATGGAAGGAGCAGGGACTTGGAGCTTCACTGCCGAGAGGGCGGGCGAGGTGCCCACACGACTTACTTGGCATTCTTCCGGACAGGAGACCTGCCTGGTCTCCCTCACCTGTCCGTTCGTTTCCATCAGTCTGGACTCCCAGATACTTATTTTGTGTCTTGGGTTCCAATCCAGCGCTGTCTTGTCGCTCCTGCTGTCCCAGATTGGGCCATTGGAAACTTGCCCATGTCACCACCGTGTCCCTCGGACAGGCCTCCCTTCTCTGTGGCGTTGGTGTTGTAGTTGTGGGCACTTCTTGACCATCTGGCACTCTAAGATGCCCTAGGCTCTTCCAGCCCCCATCCTAGAATGTGCCATTTCTCCAAGGGGCCCTAGCTCCTTTCACGGAGGAGAATGGGAGTAGAACCCTAGGTCTCACCCTGGCTGGTGTGACTCAGTGGACTGAGGGCTGGCCTGAGAACCGAACAGTGGCTGGTTTGATTCCCGCTCAGGGCACATGCCTGAGCTGCAGGCCTGTCCCTGGTTGGGGGTGAGCAAGAGGCAACCAATCAGTGATTCTCTCCCTCTGTTTTCCTCTCTCTGAAATTAAATACATAAATTTTTTTTAAAAGAGAAAGAAACCTAGGCCTAGGTGCTGGCATACCCTGATTGCTGCTTGGTGTTACTGTTTCTAGGACATCAGAGTTGAAAGAGCGAAGGCATGTACCCGTGTCTGTGGCGGACTTTTTCACATGTAAATCACAGCCCAGCCCGCCCTGGCTCAGGTTGTACCCACCTTCTGCTTCTCAAAACTCTTTCAGCCAAATCCCGCATTCCCAGCTGCCCCTGCCCCAGGTCCGCCTTCATGCTGTTTCCGCCCCACCCCACCTCAGCCCCCAGCCTCCCTGGTCTCCTTGCTACTCCTCTGACCTGCCACCGCCCAGCACCTTTGCACCAGAGGCTCCCTCCGCCTGGGATGCGCTTCCCTCAGACACCTGCAGGCAGGGTTCCTCTCCCACCTCATTCAAGCCTTGACCTCAGAGAGGCCTTCCGGACTCTGCGGTCCCCTCCCCCGCCTCTCCCACCCCTTCTAACCTGTCTGATGTTTCTTTGCAGAACTTACTACTTTATGACACTGTATCTTGTTTCTATTCTTCATAGTTTCTTTCCCCACAGGAGCATGGAGCATAAGCTCCAGGAGGGGAGGGCGGGTCTTTGGCTTATACGGAGCTGTACCCCAGAGCCCAGAGCCCGGAGCCAGGCAGCACAGCGTGGGGGCTGAGTCAGTGTTGCGAAGCCTGGGTCGCCCCCAGGGTACGGAAGCTGAGGGTGGAGCCAGCCTCAGGACCCCAAATCCGGCTCCTCCACCGCCCCCTGTCCACAGTCCCTCCGCCTCACAGCAGGAAGAACCTTAGAGGGTTTGTTTAAAAGCCAACTGCTGCTTCTTCATTTGTTTGTGGTCTAATGGCTCCTCCTTTTTTTTATCTGATGCACTTATCTTTCCAGTTTTGACCTTTTTTTCTTTTCTTTCTTTTTAATTTAAATTGGTTTTCAATTACAATTGGCCTTCCATATTACTTGGTATTAGTTACAGGTGTGCAGCGCAGCGGTGAAGTGTATGTTGAGCCCTGACTCCGTATCCTCGAAGTCAGACCTTCCCAGGAGCGTCTCACTGTCCACCACACTCCCCGGTGGTCGCCACCACCCTGACCTGGTGGGGGCAGCGGCTTTCCTGCTGTGCCTACCAGGAGCTGCAGTAACACATGCATTTGACCAAACATCCCCTCGCACCAGCCTTGACACGAGACAGAAGCCTCAGGGAGTGATACCCACTCTGAGCACACAGAATGTAGTTGGATGTTTTCAATTCTGCTCCGTTATTGTGAACTTGACCCGCCGAATGGATGTGCAGTACACTGATGTGTTAACATGTCACAACCTGTTGTTGCTGCTATTGAAAAATTCTGGTCCCAAGTGGAAACACGAGCCCTGAAAAGGACAAAGACTCTGTTCTGGGAAAAAAACTGAATAACTAACATAACATTTTTGGGGGGTGCACCCTGTGCCAGGTGCTGTTCAATCTCAGCAGCAATTCTAAGAGTGGAGAGCCATTATCAGCGTCCCTGTTTTTCAGATGAAGAGATGGAGGCACAGAGAGGTTAAGTCACATGCCTGAGGTCACACAGCCCCGCCATGGCAGGTCGGGGCAGTCTGGCTGCAGGGAAGAAGCCCTTACCCCCGAAGCTTCACCACGCTTTTCTTGGCCAAGGCAAAAAGACAAGGGTTTGAGCTGGGTAAGTTTTGCTCTGCCTGGAAGGAAAGGACAGGCAACAAAGTGGGCTTCCTGCCAGGACGGGGCATGGAGGCAGGTGTCTGGAGTCGTTGGTTCGTGGAGGCGCTAAGGAAGTGCCCCCTCCAGCTTGCACCCCGGTGCCTGGGTGCTCAGCTTGGCTCTGGCTGCCCTGAGATAACCCTGCCTGTAAGCATGCGTGGGTGTCAGTGGTGAAGCCGCTCCAGGCTGAACAAAGCAGAGCTGCTAACTGCATCTGCGAGCGGCTCGGGAGGCTTGTTGGCTCTTGGGGGGGGAAGTTCCGCAGGAGTGGGTGGCGGGGAAAAAGGAAACGGCGTGGAGGGCTGGGCATGCTCCTCCCTATGGCCTGCAGCCTCGTTCTGTGCATCTGAGCCTGCACCCTCTGCCCTCTCATAACCGAGACCCGCTTTCCTTTCATGAAACGGGGCCAAAGGATTCCCCAGGCAGGAGCTCAGGCGGGGGTATACAGGGTGCCGTCCTCACAGGGCCTCTTTTCCTCCGGGATTGCTCTCAGCTCCTCACTGGTCCGCTTCACTTACAATGCAAAGGGAACGTGAAGTAGCTTCCTCCAAAGCACACAGGACAGCAGTTAAAAATGAAGTGAGAAAGAGCCATCAGAAACCATAGAGGAAGGAAGGAGGCAAGTCTATCAGGAACCTGGGGGAGAAGAACGACTGGGGGAGGAAAGGTGCAGACCTGACATTACAGTTAGCCCGAGTTTCCTGCCCCCCTCCCCCGGCACCCCCTCCACGACCCCCCAAAGAGGAGGCTGTCCGAATGTGTGGTTCCAAAAAGGAAGTGCATCAGGTTTTCAGGAAAGTGAAACTTTCAAAGGAGCAGGGATCTGGAAGCTGTCCGACTCCAGCGTGGCTCCCCTCCGAAGTGATTCGCCTTGCTCTGCCCCGCTGTTCTTATCCATCCAGGGCGAATGATGCGCTTTACCTGGCTGAGCTGTGGCGTGCCACAGAGCACGCTTCGAATGGCTGTCAGCAGATACCTATTCCATGACGAGTTCTTTTGGGTGATGCGGAAACAGTCTTCCTCTGGCTGTTTCTTCCAATGAGCGCAGAAAACCAGGGACTAGTGTTTAAACTGCAGCCTCGCCAAAGCAGGGCCAGGACAGGCATCGGGAAATCCCAGGGAAGGTTGCCCACTCCGTCGCCAGGTCTGAGCATGTTCATTTCTCCCCTGGCTTCTGGCAGGACCTCCCTAGAGGGGGCTGGAGAACCCTGCCAAGGACCGGAGATCCAGGCCGGTGGTCTGGGTGAGGCTGGAGCCTCAGATGTTTTGTGAGAAGGACGTTAGGGTACACTTCTGGTGACAGACCCAACTTTCTTCCCCAGAGGGACCTGTCGACCCTCCTGGCTCCCCCACAGGTATCCGATGGGAGGTCTGGAGCCAGCAAACTGGGACCCGTTAAAACTCACTCATGGTGCTCAGGCTCTCTCCCTCTTCCTGGCTAAGAACAGAAGCATCTCTGCACCTCTGCTTGCTGCCGCCACTGCCGGGCCCAAGCTGGTGCCAGTCGGCCAGCCTTGGCTGGAAAGAGCCTCTCTCCAAGCTTCAGTTTCCCTCTCTGTCCAAGGGAAGAAAATGACCTCCCAGGCCTGGTTGTGAATGGGAAGAAGGCGGGGGGTGTGTTCTATGGAAAGTCACCTCACAGGGTGATCTGACTGTAAATTCCTAACTGGGCCGGTCACGATGGGGAGTCACGCACGCCCCAGGCCTACAGCTTCTTTACTAAAAGGCCTCTCTGTGTCTTGAGCAAGCCTTGTGCATTCAGGTTCCCGCGCCTTTGGAAACCCGCCCCTCGTTTTGCTTTCTCTCACCTTCCCCGGATCCTCCTTAGGTCCCCGCCTTGATTCCAAACGTGTCAAAGAGAGTGTGAGGCTGGCATTCTGTGGGGCATCCGAGAGCTTGCTCCCAGCATCTGTCTCCAGTTTGGCTCGAACAGACGAATTATTTGTAAGATTTCATGTATTCATTTTTAAAGGGAGGGGAAAGGAGGGAGAAAGAGAGGGAGAGACACATCAATGCCAGAGAGAAACATCGATTGGCTGCCTCTCAAAGGTGCCCCCAATGACAGGGACTAAACCCAGAACCCAGGCATGTGCCCTGACCAGGAATTGAACCGGCGACCTTGCGATTTGCCAGGCGATGGCCAACCCACTGAGACACACCGGGTTTGCTTTCAAAAATGCTCTACCGAGACCTTTCTTACATTGAGAGACCAATCAATTAACCAGCTTACCTGCCCTGCCCCCATATCCCAGAGTGATTTGAAATGACTATTACCATCTTGAGAGGGGCTAGCCCCCACCCCCACTGCTCACCAAAGCTTAGAGGCCACCACTCCGCTCCGGGGCTAAATTGGGTGGACTTGGAGCCTTCGCCCTGCTCCTGGCCTCACCTGGCCTTCCTCACCCCCACTCACCCCACTCTTACCCCCCACTCTGCCTTTCTCTGGCCACTGTTGAAACTCTTGGGTGTGTAAACCCGAAGTGCCTGGGGGGCTGGTATGGACTCCATGACCTTTATTTGGTTGTTTTCCTTCGTATATATTTATATGTATACGAAGAAAAACTTGTTTTGAAGAAGGGCAAGGTGCAGCTTCCAGAGGCACACGGGGTGGCACCCTCCAGCCGAATACGGGGTGGGGTGGGGAAGTGGGGAGGGCAGGGGAGCCGATGAGGCAGCAGGAGGACCTGTTGTTTTTCCTGTTGCAAGTAAAAAGGAAACAAAGTGGGAAGTGGAGTGTGCGGGCTGTCAGCAGGCGGGGCGCCCCCATCACGCCCCGCCTCCCTCCCTCGAGGCTCACTCGCGCCCAGCGCCCTCGCTCAAGGCGGCCGCTGGGCCGAGCCACCCCAGCCCTGTCAGCTGCGCCAGTACCGGTAAGCGCTCGCCTCTGGCTGCGTCTGGGGAGGTGGGGGAGAGGACCGGGACCAAGGGCTTCAGGGAGCCTCGTGGAGCCGTGGAGCCAGCTCGCAGAGTCTCCCCGCGCGCACAGCCGGTGCGCCCTGCCCAGTGCACATCCCCGCGTCCAGCGAGCCCGGCAAGGGGCGCCCCGCAGGAGGGCTGCTGGGACCTGGGCGGGAGCTGAACTAGGGGCCCCGGGGCCGCCCCCGGTGCGCTCCCCTAGAGGGGTTCAAACTGCTCCCCGGCTTGGCTGCAGAGTCCCGGCGCCGCTTCCAGCGGTAGAGTAGCCTCGCGTGCACCCTCCGAGGCGCGGGAGGTGGGGAGCGCTCAGCCGAGTGCGTCCTTCCCTGAGCGCAGGCGAGCGGGACGAGGGGCCACCCCAGGTGGGCTGCGGGCTGCGTTCTCACGAGCGGCGCCGACCCCCGGGCTCTCGCGGAGGCGCGGGGAGAGGGGCACGCACTCTGTCCCGGCGCCCTGACCCTGCATGCCCTCCCTGGCGTGCGGGTACCCGGGCTGGAAAGGGCGGGTGTTGAGCGGTGCTGGGCGCTCGCTCCGGGCTCGAGGACGTGCGGCCGAGTCTGTCTCCGGCCCGCCCCGCCGCGTGTTTACTGCAGCCGCGCCGAAATCAGCCCCCAGATCAGCGGCGGATCCCGGGTTACAGCGGCAAAACCGCCTCCGGCTTTGCATTTCCGGACTCTTTCTTCTTCTTTTTAATACTCTTACCCGTAATTCAGCCTGAATGAGGTTTTTTGTTTTTTTTTTTTTAAGTCGAGTTTCCTGTTTTTATTTAGGCTTTCTCCTCTGCGCCTCTTTATTTTGAAATCCTGGCGAGGGGAACAGGGAAACCTTTCGTGGCGACCAGGATGGGGGGCACTGTGTCCAGGCTGCGCTCTGCTCTGGTGGGGAGAGGGGCATCCCGAGGGATGAGGAAGGGCTGCTGGGAGGCCTCGAAAGGCGAGCTCCCTCAAGTGGAAGAGGGTCAGGATGGGGTTTCCCAGGCCGGGGGTGGGGGACGCCCTGGGGTGGCCCACGCGCCAGGTCCAGGCGCGGCTCCCTTGGGATCTGCCCAGTTTGCGGATGAAGGGCTCTGACCCCTCCAGTGGTCCCACAGCTTTCCCTTGGCTCAGGTGCCCCCTTGGAGGGGGCGCCGGCGGGTCTGGAACCTCCCCACACTGCCAAGTGGGGCTTCTTCACCTGGGCCTCTGCAGAGAAGCCCCCTCAGGCTCCACCCTCAGAAACGCTCTGCACAGTGGCGCGTGTATGTGGGGCGGGTGTTGCTTTCTGGACGCGCGGGGAGCCCTCGCTCTGAAATCTCACTGCTCCAAAGGGACCTTCAGACCGAGAATCCAAACCCCTGCTCACTCCCGGAAGAGCCGGACACCCCTGGAGTGCCTGACAGTGCCCTGGGGTTCTCCTCAAGTGAGTGATGCCTTAGGGAGTCCCCCCACCGCCCCCCGGCCAGTCGATCCTTTTTCCACATGAGTGTTCTCGCCTAACCAAGGGATGAATGAGGCGGTCTCGAGTTTCCAGTGGTCTCGGGCTCAGAAAGGTTAACTGGCTAACCCACACAATTTGCAAGTAGCTCTCCAGGATCCCAGCTGGTTCAGATGCCAAAGCGATTACCAGCTGGAGGCGCTGCCCCTGCAGATTAGAGGGATGCTCCCTAACAGCTCTCTGGCGGTGGGGATGGGGGGAGACTCGCTGTGAACGCGCCCCTCTCATCAACCACCGGGTTTGGTGGATGTGATTAAGTGGGGGATGAAGAAGCTTCTGATTTACCAAGCTGGTACCAAACCCAGGGAGTCCAAAGTAGACCTTTCTCTTCTGCCCTCTCTAGGGCAGAAATTGCAGACCTCCTAGCATTTCCGAGTGCTGCTGTGGTTTGATTTCTCCACTTCAGGATCCGGCCGCCCTGGCTGGGTGGGCGGGGAGGGGGGCGGGCACAGCCTGGAGCCTCCGCGGG
>PVKM010042617.1:0-12797 GCA_004027735.1 Carollia perspicillata
CTGTAAAGTTAGAAATCAGAAGAGAGTTGCTTGAAGTGGGGAGGTGGGGGGGGGGGGGATAAGCTGGAACAGGACATGAGGGAACTTTCTAGGCTGTCTGTGCTCTGTCTCTTGATTGGGGTGGTTGTGACCTGGGAGTAGCCGTGTTTACAGAGCCATGTCCCCAGTGGATTCAGGATATGCTGGTGCTACTTGGCATGGTTATTTCTTGCCCTCATTCTTGGCATCTCAGAGAATAATGGCATAACCAAGACTCTGAGTCATCGTTGAAAAAAGGGCTGCTGCTTGTTTGTCCTTCCTGGATGGACCTCCTAGGACATCAGGAAGCTGCAGGTGCCTTGATCAGAGGCAGGAGGGTCCGGCAGGTCTCTTGACAGATGCCTCACTCACAATTGCAGCGCTGGCCCCCACGCTTCCTCCTGGGGTCTCATCACCGTTTCAGCTGCACAAAGCACCTTGCATGTGCCAACTTCATTTAATTCTTACAACACCATCATGGGATAGATGCTGTTATTATCCTGATTTGGGAGATGGTGAAACTGTGAGAGGTTGAACAGTTTTTCTAGAGTCACACAGCCAAAGCCAGGACTCGAATCCAGGCAGCAGCCGCTGGAATTCATGCGCGTAACCATTACGCTGCCCTGCCTCCAGAAGACCAGGAAGTGCAACCGCGTGGCTGCACAGGTGCTGTTCATCTTGTCCAAAATCTCTTCCACCTGCCTCCCCTTACGATTTTTTTTTTGTCCAGATCTTACTCCCTCCTTCCAGACCCACTTTGTATCACCCCTGCATCCCAGAAGTACTCCCTTTTTGAGGGGGAAGCACTATTACTTTTATGAACAATTCTTAATTGCTCACGAGGTAGTTATGTGCTGGAAAGACATAAACACATGAGGACATGTTTCCATGTCCTCCAGAAGATCTGCACAGATCAACCTGGTAGCCAGAGAATTATCTGTGACTATTTCAATTGCAATTAATTAAAATACAATAATTTTTTTTAACTTTGATAAAATCCAGTTGATTTTATAAGACTTTCAGTTACTCATGTAACATTTTTTAAAAGATTTTATTTATTTATTTTTAGAGAGAGGGAAAGGTAGGGAGGAAAAGAGGGAGAGAAACATCAAGGTATCTACCAATCAGTTGCCTCTCACAGGCCCCCAACTGGCAACCTGGCCCACAACCCAGGCATGTGCCCTGACTGGGAATCGAACTGGTGACCTTTTGATTTGCAGGCCAGCATTCAAGCCATTGAGCCACACCAGCCAGGGCACAATAAAATTTTCAGCCTTTCTGTTGCATTGTCCACATTTCAAGTGCCTTGTGGTCACACATGGCTATTGACTGTTGTTGGACCACACGGACATAGAACATTTCCGTCATTGCAGAAAATGCAATCGGACATCTCAGGCCTACATCAGAGGTCAACAAACCGTGACCTACGAGTCATGTTGGCCTTGCCCCTGCTTTGGTAAATAAGTTTTTTATAGGACAGTCACGCCCATTGATTTACATATTGTTTGGAGGCTGCCACAACAAAGTGGAGTCGTTGTGACAGAGACCTGCAAAGCCAAGAGCATTTACTCTTTTCCCCTTTAGAGAAAAAGTTTGTCGATTCCTGGTGTGGATCAAGCAGGGAGTGGGATGCAGTGGAGACTTTCAGACAGATTTGTGTTTCTAGAAACCAAGACACTGGCTTAAAGGTTGTCTGGAGAGGGCAGTGGGCAGGTGGGTGCAGCCAGGTATGCCCGCGTGTCTCAGGGAGCACTTAAGGATACCAGTCCAGTGCGTTGCTGTGCAAAGGGCTCTGTGGTCACCCAAGTTCTAGAAGTGTTAACCCTGGGCTCCACCTCCCTCGTCGGCACAGCAGAGGCTCTGAGAAGGCCTGCAGTAAAGAAATGTGTTACATTTTGCATAACCCCAAAGATATTTCACCGAAGAATTTTTTTCTTTTAATATGTAGATTAAAATTCTGCAGAATTGAGGTTATTTGAAACCTAGGTACTTGGAGAGCTTTGGCCTTCGATTACCATGGAAGGCTTTCAAGCAAAGGAGGGGCGCGTTTAAACCTACTTTACAACCTGGGATCCTGGATACTGTGTTGGCTGGCACATCTCTAGCCTAGCATCACGGTGGTAGTGAACTTGTCTAAAGCCAGCCCCACTGTTCTCTCTCTTTTTTTTTAAGATTTTATTTATTTATCTTTAGAGGGGAAGGGAAGAAGAGAGGGAGAGAAATATCAATGTATGGTTGCCTCTCGTGGGTCCCCTGCTGGAAACTGGCCCGCAACCCAGGCATGTGCCTTGACTGGGAATCGAACCGTGGTTGTTTGGTTCGCAGGCCTGTGCTCAATCCACTGAGCTACACCAGCCAGGGCCCACTGTTCTCTTTAAGGGCAGGCATTATCTTACTCATATTTCTTTCTTACAAAGCTCCTTACCAGCTTCAGACCCTTTGTAAATTCTCAGTATATTTGTGGAATGGAAATGAACTGATTGGTAGTGTAACCACAGACACTTGAATTATGAAATCATTAGTCGTCTTCCTTAATTAGCAACTTGGCAGAAGCTAGTGTCCCCAAATTGGAGGAGCAGGCAGGAAGCAGAGCAGGAGTGTGAGGGCGGGGGGGATATTGTCAGCTGTCAAAAAGCCTCTCAGTCTACGGGTAAGAGCCTCTGCTGCATAAACACAGCCTGTCTGTGGGGATGCCATCTCCGGCCGTGACTCACTCACTGGGCCAGGTTCCTGTGCCATTAGCCCTGAGCCAGCATTGGCACCCACATCCTCATCCCACCTTCCAGGCAGGGAGACCTCAGCTCCTCGCCTGCATGGGCCCTGGGGCACGATGGAGCATTTCGATGTAAAGCCGCAGGGTTTCTTGCTTCTGGCTCTTTCTGCTTTGGGAGAGAGACCAGTTAGGTTTCCCTTTGGAAGGACGGCGCCATGAGGGACTTATTTTGTGCCTGTGTGGTTTCCTTTAGATTCGGTGCTCTCTTGGGGACCCTACCTGTACAGCATGGTAAGTAGGTGGGGCCTCACCTCTGCACCCTCTGTGGTCTCAGCCCAGCTGACCTCTTCTGGCTCTGTCCTCAGGAAGGACAAAGCTAGCTGAGTGCATCTGTGTGGGTGACACTGACCCTTGGGGACTTTTAGTCCACATCAAATGGGAGACCCTAAGCAATAGCTGGCCTTGGGGACAAATTTCAAGAAACATCAGCACAGTTATCCCATTTCTCCAGGTACAAGAAACATGAGTTTTTAAATCCCCCCAACTTTTCATTGTAAAAGTGTTCGCCCGTACAGAAAAGTGGAAAGATCACTGGGAACCTCTGTATACCACCGTCTAGACTAAGTTAACATTTTGCTGTATCTCTTCTGTAATAAATATGTGACTTGCGACAGACGCTTTCGTCTATAAACTCCCCTTTCTCCTTCCCACTCGTTCTGTTCCCATCCCTAACTGTGGCAAAGCCAGATGCGTGTTCTTGATTTGCATTGCAGTCTCTTCTGGATGACCAAGGTCTGGCAGAAGTGTCTCAGGTTGCAGAGCAGATCCTGGATGCCACAAATAAGGGACTCTACAAAGAGGCCACCCAGCTGTGGGGACAAGCAGAAATGGTCGTCGAACAGGTAACAGGGTACACGTTCTGGGGCCAGCCCAGGGGTTTTTGCCTGTGGATGTAGGGCCCCTGATTGGCTTTGCCAGGACTGGGGTCTACCTTGAGACTCCCCAGAAATCACACTAAATGATAATCTGACCTAGATGAGCAGTGACAGGGTCAGAAAGCCACCCAGCCCTGCAAGACTTGCTTGTCCCTTAACTGAATGTATGGGTTCTATGAGAAACAATATGACTTGCAGAGGTGAGTGTTTGGGTCCCTGGCAAGCAGCCTTCTGACCCCAGCGAGTCATGCACTGGCTGTAGACTCGAGTGCGAGAGACCCTCTGCAGCTCTTCTCCCTGTAAATGAACACAGGGGCCCATGATTTTCTCCTGCAGCGTCTGAGCTCCACTCACGAGCTGCTCGCTACCCCCAGGAGGCCAGGCTGGCTGAACCTGCCGAGATGCATTTCTTTCCAGTCCTAGCAGATTTGCAAAGAGAAAGCTGTCCTTGAATAAGATGGATGGCCGGGTGCTGTTCTGGTTTTGCAACATTGACAATGGAGAAATAAAGAAAACAAACAGCTACATGTAATTCTATTTCAGAACACAGATGGGGTGAACTTCTATAACATCTTAACCAAAAGTGCTCCCGTGTCTGCAATGAAGTCAAGCCTAGAATTCACCCAGAGCCACCTAGGTGAGTGAACCTTGACGTTGCTGTCTCATCTGTGCAAGAGGAAGCCAGTTTCCTTATAAAAGCCTTATTCTATGTATTTATTTTAAATTGTACTTGACATACAATATTATAGAGGCGTACAGCACAGTGACTCAACATTTGTATACCTTAGAAAGTACTTACCACAACAGGTCTAGTAACTGTCTGTCACCGGGTTAAAAAGTTTTATTGATGTATAATTTACGTGCTGCAGAATCCACCCATTTCAGGCGTCTCCTCGGTGGTTTTTAGTGCACTCACAGACTTGCGCAACTGTCACCACAGTCCAGTTCTCGAACGTTTCCCAGAAAGATCTCTCGTGTCTGTGCACGGTTGACTCAGCCCCGGGCTGCCTCTGCTTTCCGTTCGTTTAGACTTGTGTTTGCAGGGCGTCTCACAGCAATGGCATTGTGCAGTAGGTAGTCCTTTGAACACCTGGCCTCAAAGTTTGCAGACCAGCTTCCGCGCACTGAACCACGACGTCAGTCCTCCTGTAGGCTGGAGTGAGCTGTCTTTCCGCTGCTCCAGCTTCGCCGTGGGTGCCAAGTGCTGGCATCTTCCCTCTGTAAGGGGCGTGTAAAGGCGGCGGGAGGCCTCCAGAGTCTGCTTTTCAGCTGATTTCTTTAGGCCGTGCTGGACAGTCTGCATGGCCCCAAAGTACTTTAAAAGTGCAGTAATCATCACTAATAAATCCTCTCCACTGTCGACATGGTTCTGGCTTTCTCCCTCCGTCTGGGGTGAATCGGGGTAATGCTTTTCACTTTGCAGCGGAAAGCCTCCCTCTCACCCGCCGCATCCCCAGCAGCTTGGAAGAGACGTCCCCGTGGCGTCGCCCACACTCCTTTGACTCACTGTGTGCCAGTTTGTTTCAGTTCGTCTCTACCAGCGCCACGTGAGACACCTGAACCGCGACGACTTGAGTCAGCTCATGAATGGCCCCATCAGAGCGAAGCTCAAAATTATTCCTGACGACTGCTCCTGGGGAGGTAACTTCCATGAGCTGGCGAGGCACGGCTCGTAGAGTTGGAGGGAGGCGAGAAGAAAGGCGCGAATTCAGAGGCCTGCGTCTGCAGAATGGGTTTTGTGGGTGGTGGTTAACATCAGCAGAGGGTCAGATTTGGTTCCAAGTAAGGGGTTGGTTGGGGGAGAAATGAAGTGGTTGGTTAGGAGTCGATCATTGTTGGAGCCAGGTGTGGGTGGGTGGGATCATCACTCTCTTCTCTTGACTTTTCTATCAGAAGTTTTTCGTAGTAGCAGGTGGAGGTTTAGAAAAGCCGTGCCCTGCCCTGGCCAGGTTGCCGGGTTGGTTAATGTCATCCTAATATACCAAGGTTGTGCGTTTGATCCCTGGCTGGGGTGCATATGAGAATCAACCAATGAATTCATAAATAAGTAAACAATGAATTGATGTTTCTCTCTCCCTCTTCCTCTCTCTAAATTTAAAAAAAAAAAAAAAGGAAAGCCATGCCCAAGGTCATGGGTCACAGGTATGACTTCCAGACAGAGGTCCTTTTGGACAGGTTTGAGCAGTCCTCTGTGTAGTCCAGGTGTTGACTGCATTCTGGCCTGGAGGTCATAGTGAGGAGATACTGGGGTCCTCAGGGACCAGGCCAGGTAGAAATCTTAGCCAAGTTCCTGTTTAATCCCATGGAAAGGCTGGGAGCAAGCGGAACGCCCAGGCTCCTGGAGGGGAAACACTCCAGGCTGAAGAGGGTTTTGTGTGTGTCTGAGACACCCCAAAGTCATGGTCACAGGTCTTTTAGGGTGGCCCCTTGTCCGCTGCTGAGAGGCTAAGACTGGACTCTGGCCTTGACTTCTTTGGGGGACACGGGCCATCTTCTGAACCTGCAGTCACCAGAACACTTCTCCTGGACCCTGGTGTCTTCATTTCTTCCTCGCCCCTCAGAGTTTTCTAGAAATGGAGGAAAAAGCTAATTAGGTCAGATAAAAAGAATGTGAAGTCAGAGCTGTGAGGGGTGGGGACAGCCATGGGGAGCTGTCGTGGTGCCGAGAGGAGAGAGTGAGTGTCACAGGAGGCCAGGGCCTGTGGGAGCTTGCGTTTTCAGCTCACCTCCTGCGTTTTGTCTTTGCGGTGTGCCTTCCAGGGGCCGCTTCTCTGGTGACGGGGACCCTCCCTCCCTGCCAGTGTGGCCGGATGGGCCAGGTGACTACTTGTTTTCCCAGATGATGCCTCATCGAAAACACCCTTTGGCTCCAGATGTGTGTGTGTATGGAGTGGAAAGAACCAAGTGTTCTTGGCCGATACCCCACGTGTCTTGAGTTCTGGTTGGTGGCTCAGCCCACATGCTTTGGGGTCAGCCAGGCCTGCGTTCGTGTCCCAGCTTGCTGTCAACTAGCCGTTTCGACCTGGACATGATTCTTAGCCTCTCTGAGCCTCATTTTCTTTAATGACTGTGCAAGTTAGGGGAGACCTTACCTCCCAGGGTAGTGATGAAGTGGAAACGAGGTATTGCTTATGAAGTACGTACTTATTTGCCAGTTTAGTGACTGGCAGATAAAAATAAATGTAACCACTATTGTCATTATTATGTAGTATGGTGGTGGTGGTCAGGAGTCCAGTGGGAATGCTGAACTGGCCATCTCTGTTTCCTGGGGCTAGTCCTCCACGTGGTCACTGTGTCTTGCCTGGGCCTGGTCCTCCATGTAGCTTTCGTGAGGGCTAGCTCTGAATTGGTTTACCATTGGGGTAGCCCTACTTGTTCAGAACTTACCACTTGACCCAGGAAAGGAGGAAGACTAACGTCAGCCCGAGTACAGGTTATCCCCTGGCAGGACCAGCCTAATGAGTATTTTATTTTATTTATTTACCGTGGTTTGCCATGTATAATGCTCACCCACATTTTTGACCCGAACTTTTAGGAAGAAAAATCTGTCACTTTGATTTTTTAATTCAATTATTTATTTATTTATTTATATTTGGAAACAAAACTGATTATTGTACTCCGAGGTATTATTCTGCATACAGATATCGTTATTGCTTTCTTGAGTTATACTTTAAACACATAAACATAAATAAAAGAGTTAAAAATGTTTATTACATTAAAGAATTAGTACTACCCATGTATAATGTGCATCCTTATTTTTTCCTCAAAAATGTGGGCGAAAGAGTACGCATTATACACAGCAAAATACAGGGTATTTACTTTTTTCATCCTCACCCAAAGCTGTGTTTATTGATGTGAGAGAGAAACTTCGATCAGTTGCCTCCCACATGCACCCCATCCAGGGACTGAACCCACAACCTAGGCATGTGTCTTGACTGGGAATCGAACCCAAAACCTCTTGGTGTACAGGATGGCACAACAACCAACTGAAGCACCTGGCCAGGGCCCTGATGAGTATTTTGGAGCCTCCCCGATTCCTTGGGCATTGACCTTCTCTAGACTTCAATTGCCCATTAAAAATGCCGTTGATGTCATCACTGCACTTGAGTGATTAGAGCACGTGTACTGTTCATGCCTCCCTTCTGTGTGACCAGCGCAGGGCCCAGGTATCCGGGCCGGTAGGCCCCTGTTGGCGAGGTATCTGTCGTTCAGACCATGTTAGGTGCTGCCCAGGGCTTACATGTGGGTGCCCAGGAGGCTCTGGGCTGAATGGGGTCTCTCGTTCTGGTAGATTCCAAGCTGCTACCTCTTTCTGCTTCCTCACACGTAGGCCAGGCTGACAGCGTCTTCCTGAACATGGAGGGGGACTTCATGAAGCCCGTCATCAGCATGGTGGACGAGTTGCTGGAAGCCGGGGTCAACGTGACCGTGTATAATGGACAGCTTGATCTCATCGTGGACACCATGGGTAGGGACCCACTCTGGGCGCATGGAGGTGGTGTCATGGGTTGAGCTGGAAGGGAGCCAGTCTCAGATGTGTCTGCCTTGGGGCTGGGGACATTGAAATGCTTGGCTATAACATTTGCTGGTATATCCATCCACCCTTGACCTCGACTCTTGGAAAACAGTGGAGCTGCCTGCGGCTGTGACCCCTCAGAGGCCCATCCAGCTTTTGAGGGCCTTAAGTATAATTAAAGAAAAGAACGACACCTACCCCCACCACAAAAATGAAACGGAAGACGTTTTTCTGACCTTTGAACAGATGGACTATTGAATTGAGGGAAAATCATGTAGGGTGAATTAAGACTAAACCCTAATGACTCTCAATCTAAGAACCCAGGGGAAGTGGTCTTTGAGGAGTCCCTGTCACACTGGCTGTCTCTGTTTGCCCCCTTCTGGGTTCAGTAGGGCCACATAGAAGCACAGAAGCAGATTCTCAGAACCAGCAGGCGGTCAAGGTAGATGGGTCTGGTGTGTATGACGTGTTTCTCTAAGGCAGCAGGCCTGAACATTTTTGTGACGTGTTAGCCCAGGGCACTAAGTTCAACATGAAAAAGTGCTATGTTTCTTCTCCACACTGCTTGGGTAATCCTCATTTCCATCTCCCAACCCTGAGACTTCTCATTCCTCCGACAGCCCTGTCCCCTCCAGAGGTGCCCGATTTCCTTCTGCAGAGCGTACGGCGGTGGGAGAGTTAACAGGAGAAACAAGCCGGGCTCTTAGGTGTCTCTCCGTCAGTCTGGGTATCACAAGGACCTTGCTACAAGCGCAGAATCTCAGGCCCCACCCAGACCTGCGGAATTAGAATTTGCATTTTTACAAGGGTGAGGGTTTTTATTTATTTTTTAAAGATTTTTGTTTATTTGTTTTCAGAGAGGGAAAGAAACATCCATTGGTTGCCTCTCGCGTGCTCCTAACCAGGGACCTGGCCCACAACCCAGGCGTGTGCCCTGACCAGGAATCAAACCAGCAGCCTTTCAGTTTGTAGGCCAGCGCTCAGTCCACCGAGCCACACCAGCTAGGGCTCTATTGCCTTTAAAAACAATTTTACAGCATTTATTGGGATGACATTGCTTGATAAGCTTATACAGGTTTCAAGTGTACAATTCTGTAGCACCATCTGTACATTGCACTGTGTGTTCACCAGCCAAAATTAAGTCTCCTTTCATTGCCATATCTTGGACCCCTTTAATCCTTTTCCACCTCTCCCCACCCACTTTTCCCTCTGGGGGCCACCATACTGCTGTGGCTGTGAGTTTTTGTTTATTTGTTGCCGTTAGTTTTATGTCCCACATATGAGCAAAACCACGTGGTCCTTCCCTTTTTCTGTCTGACCTCCTTTGCTCAGTATGAGATTCTCCAGATCCATCCCTGGCACAAGTGACAGTGCTTCATCTCTTCTTAAGGCTGGGCCTCATACACATGTACCAGACGTTCTTTATCCGATCTTCTATGGAAGGACGTCTCCGTTGTTCGCCTGTCTTGGCCACCAAGGATAACGCTGCAATGCACATAGGGATCGTATATGCTTATGAATAAACGTTTTCAAATTTTTCAGGTGTAGATACCCAGAAGAGGGGTTGCTGGGTCACATGGTAACTCTGCCCTTAATTGTTGAGGCGCTGCCGTGCTGTTTTCCATAGTGGCTGCACCAGTTGGCCTTCCCGCCCGCAGTGAATGCAGGTTCCTTTTTCTCCACATCCCCTCCAACCTTTGTGATTCCCCGCCTTGTTGAAAATAGCCATTCTAACAGGTGTGGCGTGGTGTCTCATTGTGGTTTGGATTTGAATTTTACAAGGGTGAGTTCTTGTGCACACGATGTACCTTGGGGAAAGCCACGTCCTAGGACCTAGATTTTTTTGCCTACTCCACCCAGCAGTTAAGGCCAGGCCCGTCTTTGTGTCTGTCGCCAGGTCAGGAGGCCTGGGTGCGGAAACTCAAGTGGGCAGAACTGCCCAAATTCAGTCAGCTGAAGTGGCATCCCCTGTACAGAGACTCTCTGCCTTCTGAAACGGCGGCTTTCGTCAAGAGCTACAAGAACCTGGCTTTCTACTGGATTCTCCAAGCTGGACACATGGTGAGAGGGAGTCCGCTTTTGCTCCAGGCTCTGAGTTGTCCTCAGAGGGAAGCCACAGGCAGTGGGTTACGGTGGGTGCGCCGCCTGGGGTGGTCTTACGAAGAGCACTTTGGGATCAGGAGTGTTTCGAGGCCTCTTACAGAATCCTGCCATTAGTGCTTCATTCCTTTGAGTCTAGAAATTCTCATTTGAAAGACTAATTCCTGCTGAGAGAGTTATGCTGGGCTGTCTGTGCTGTACTCTGTAGTTTAAATGAATTGCATGTTACTTCCCTCTGCATTGTCCTGAAGGAACACGTTGCCCTGGGGGAGGGTGGGAGGGAGAAAGTCTCTTTCCTTGACATTTTCAGGAAGTGAAGACCGGAGCACGGTGCTCAGTGCATGGTGCTTGGTGAAGCCAGACACCGGTGCTCAGCACACGCTGAGGGAGTGTCCTCGAGCGGCGTTGGCTCCAGGGGCTCCAGAATTCCAGTTTGGAAGAGGCTTTGCCTGCAGACCTGGACAGGGAGGCTCTCACACTCCTGCATTTGCAAAGCGAACCCTTTTTTAAAAAAATTTTTATTTGTTTACATTTAGAGAGAAGGGAAGGAAGGGAGAATGAGAGGGAGAAAAACACGGGTGTGCGAGAGGAACATCAATCTGTTCCTCTCAACCTGCAACCCAGGCCTGTGCCGTAACTGGGAATCCAGCCGGCCACCCTTTGGTTCACAGGCCGGTGCTCAATCCCCTGAGCCACCCCAGCCAGGGCCTGAACCTTCTCTCTTTCCTCACGTCGTGAGCTGGTTGAGTGGCTGAAGGAGATGGCGGAGGCTGAGTCCTCTGCTGCCACGCACGTGTGTGCAGGCACATCCACCCCTGCCAAGGTGCCAGAGGGGCCCCCGGCCAGCTGGGGTCTTGCGAGTGGAAACCAGTCAGTGTTCCTCTCAAACATCCATGTGTCTTGCCCTCTCTTTCTCCCTCCTTTCCCCATCTCTAAAAATAAATTTAAAAAAATTTTTTTTCAAACAAACCGGAAAGAAGAAAACAGTGAAGAGAGAATGAAGGCAGCAAGACAGGGTGAAGGGGGCTCTGAGTGCCTGAGCACCTTCAGAGTTGAGCACGCACGTCTCAGAGCTCAACACTTACGCGAGAATGGGGTGGGAGGGGAAGGAGGGAGGAGCTGGCCACACGCTTGGTCGCTTGCTCGCTTGCTCCCTTGGTCACTTGCTTGCTTGCTCGCTTGCTCCGCGTGAACTGGAGTTCAGACCCGTTTCCTCTGCGTTTGTCACAGAAGGAACAAGAGATCAGTTGGGGGCAGCCTTAAAATAGCTCTTGGAGACTGTTCTTAAATCATGCCCCAGCCACTTCCCACTTCCCCTTTAGTTGGCTAAATGCCATTTTGGTAAACCCACCCACCGTTCCTGGGAGGCCTTGGCAGGAGAATGGGGCAGCGGGTGGTGTGCCCTAGAGAAGCACGGAGTCGTGGAGTTCCAGGGCTTGGAGTCCTTTACTCGCCGACCCAGTCTTTTGTGGAGGAGAAACTGAGACCTCTGCCCCTCCCTCTCTGGGTAGGGTGCGGGAAGATGATTTTTTTTTACAAGAATTATTCAGAAACTCTAAGCGAGAAAGGAAACAAAGCTGAGCACAACATAAAAGTAGGGACGCCACCCACACAGAGGGTCTCGTTTGCTGGTTTGTGTCCTTTACAGTTTTGCCCTTAGCTTCCCTCTTGGGCCGTGTTTCTACTCCACTCCCAGTCTCCGATGTTTCCTCCCAAAGAATCCTGTAAAACAGCGATCCTCAACCTTTTTGGTACCAGGGACCAGTTTCATGGGAGACAGGGTGGTGGTGGGTACCAGGAGGCGGAGCTCAGGTGAGCTCCAGCTCCTGGCCCGGTTCCTAACAGGCCATGGACCAGTGCGATCTGAGGCCTGGGGGTTGGGGACCCCTGCTGTAAAATGTTTGGAGTCTTCTGCCTTCCCAGAACAGGCTGGGCCCTAACACAGAAGCAGAGGCCTTATGAACAGATCAACAGATCAGCCCCACGTGGAGAAAGTCCTTTCCTACGTGCAGACTTCGGGCCCCTGCCACCCAACAAGGTCGGGGCCCAGGAGAGCTTTTGTCCGGCACAGTGGATATCTCACAGAAATGACCATCTCTTTAAGGGACGCACCCAGGTGTATCTGTCCTCACAGGTTGCTGACACAGAGTGGGCACTCTTCTGGGTCTCAGGATGCCACCCCCGAACCCAGCCCCAGGAACAGAACTGGGAGCACTAACTTGGATGCTGCTTGGTTCTAGGTTCCTTCCGACCAAGGGGACATGGCTCTGAAGATGATGAAGCTGGTGACTGGGCAAGAATAGGATGCCCTGGGCTGGAGGGAGCTGCTCGGCCTCGGGGCTCGGAAGCCATGGCGAGCGCACCGAAGCTGCAGGAAGCCCGTTCTCCCTGCACCTAACTCGGGCTGTCACTGTGAAGGTCCCTGCCAGCTTCCGCCGAGAACAGACTCACTGTGTGGCAACTTCAAAATCACTTCTGCTTCCACAAAAGCCTGGGACTTTTAAAAATTGATTTG